>WYDI02027851.1:0-37062 GCA_009867235.2 Psittacus erithacus
GCTCCAGTCCCCTGATCACCCTCGTGGCCCTCCTCTGGACTTGTTCCAACAGTTCCATGTCCTTTTTATGTTGAGGATGTCAGAACTGCGCACAGTACTCCAAGTGAGGTCTCACGAGAGCAGAGTAGAGGGGCAGGATCACCTCCTTCAACCTGCTGGTCACACTTCTTTTGATGCAGCCCAGGATACAGCTGGCTTTCTGGCCTGCAAGTGCACACTGCTGGCTCATGTTCATTTTCTCATCGATCAACACCCCCAAGTCCTCCGCAGGGCTGCTCTGAATCTCTTCTCTGCCCAACCTGTAGCTGTGCCTGGGAATTTGCAATTTCTTTGCAATTATTTAGTTTCTTATAAAATACACCTGTGTGTCTGAAGGAAAAGTGGCCAAGACTGACTAGGAGTTTAGAGTAATTACTTTAGGATGCTTGGATCAAAATGTTAGTCTTCTGGATACAACTCTCTAATAAATCTAAACCAGGAGATGTTATGATCTAACGGACTACTCTAGGCATATGAATTAAAATTAATCTTTTTTTTGATTTCTACTGGATTGTTACATGATCAGGAGGATATAAACATTGCAACTCTGTGAATTTAGGGTTTTCTTTGCAGATTTTGAGTTGGTTTAAATTTTGGGGTTTTTTTTTTGTTTGTTTGATTGATTGATTCTGTGGGGGTTTTTTGTGTGTTTTTTGCTGTATGTATAAGAGATGAACAGTTTTTCTGACCTGAAATTATTCTTCTTCTTTTTTCAAGAATAGCTGAACAGCCAGACTTCCAGTCCTGTGCTATTGCACTTCACAATTTAATATCTCAAGTATTTTTTAGAACATAAAATTTCCATATTCCTGGAATCCTTTTGGATTCTCAGTGAAGCAAAACCAAAAAGATATTCTTTAATTACATTTACAGATATATACATAAAATCTCCCGTTCTCTCTTTCTCTCAATTTTAGCTGCTGCGGACTCAGGATTCCTTTGGACAAAGCAAACCACCCAGCTTTCCTGTAGGTTGGGAAAATGGTACTAACCTCATTTTCAGGTGAGAAAACAAAGACCCAAGAAGTTAAACTAGTTGCCATTGTTAGTCTCGTGCAACATGACGTGTGACAGAAGAGAACACAGAAGGTTGGCTCTGTAAATTTTAAGTAAAGCATAAATTTTAAGTAAAAGCCGCTCTTGTGGCTGTGAAATAATAGAGCTCTCAATGGTGCAGCAGAAATTTAGAGGTAACAAACTAAACTAATACAGCCACATAACCCATAGGTAAATGATTAAACAGATTGATTTTTCAGCCTGTACCAACTTAATATGTAGGTCATAAAAGGTGGGATGGTGTAGAACTTGAGCAGAAACCTGCATTTCGTGAGGCAGAAGAATAGATTTTTGCTGTCTTATTGGCTGACCTGCAGTTAGGCAAAGAAGTTAGCACTGGTCTTAGAGAGGCTGACTGCTGGGATTTTTTCCAACATGGAAGATATTTTAAATCTACAAATACAATTTGGTGAGAGGAGGCCAAATTTGGGCCTGTCAACTTTGACACATCCCTTAAAAGATTCCAAATGATAGAAATAGTGTGTAAGAAAGTTGTAACAAAGGAGAGGTTTTCAGTTCTTTTAACAGAGCTATATAATCACACTTTCTTGCAGAAGCATTCAGTGTGAAGATCTGTCAATAGGAATCTCAAACTGTGAATATACAATTGAGCTTTATTATCCCTTTGTTATTTTGTAACTACATAGGTATGACAGACAGAAACTGATTTTTAAAAGAAATTCACAATTGTCAGTGTGTCACATGCATGAATCCCACTGCTGGATGTTTTTCAGTAAATCAGCATCTTTGGATAGGTGCGCCAAATGCCACATTTTAACAAAATGTTTTCGCTCACAGTAACACTCAAGCTTTTAATTTAAAGAAAATGAACATCCTAACATTTTGTTACAGCCTTGCACAGCAGACAGATGGTGCTCTGTCTCACACAGAGCAGACAAGGAATGACAGAGTTGTAAGTACCAAAGTACCAGAAAAAAGGTGCTGAGGGGATGGGGTATATATGGAAGCCTTTAGTTAGACCTGTTGCCAAGACATCCCCAGAAGCTCACATAGGTGAATAAGCACTGTATTATAAAACCAGAATCATGTGTAAGACACCCCTGGTCTCCTCAAAAGTCTTTTGGCTTTCTGAGCAGTACAGTGAGGTACAGAAGTCTCCAAATCTTCACACACCAGCAGGTCTATTTGCCTGCCTTTATGTCTTAAGTGTTCATGGTGCTACTCTTCTTGGCAGGACCTGGAAACCTGCCACACACATTGCAAAGAGATATGGAAGTCTCTAGTGAACTTCATAGTTCTGTCTTTCATGACAGATGAAGAAAAGGGAGCAAAACTGTGCCTAAGGAGGCCTTTTTTTGGTGTTTTTGTTTTTTTTTTTCCTAAGGATTAACTTTATTTTCTATTAAAATTGAATTGTGATTAATTTGTTTCTGAGTTTTGGGGAGGGGACTTTGGCTATGTTTCATCTGCCAGATCAAAGGAGCTGTTTGTGGCAGTTGCCTGGCAGACATGTTTTTCCTGTCCTGTGCCAGATCTCGGCTGCCACTGCCTGTATCCATGCTCAGGCTTGGGGGTTTCCATTTTTAAGGTGGTTAAGATTTGAATTTCAAAGAAAGGCAAAATGAGTCTGCAAAGATGTGAATATGATGAACATTTACCTCAACAGACATTATGCTTTACTACAACCTTGTTGCTACTAAAGGAAACAACAATTTGGTTGCCTTAATCCCGTTTCTTACATTTCTTACAGACCTACATGCAAACCCTCTGCCAGAGCCGTACACCTGTGACTGAGCTGGCTGAGCAGCAAAGCAAAGAAGGGGGACTGAGATCAGTTCCCTAAGCAGCTAGACTGCATTGAGTGGCAGCTTGTTTGTGTATTGAGTGATATGCAGGATCTGGTTCAAAATCTCACAATGGAATCACTGCTCTGTGACAGTGACCATAATGTACTTCAATTCAGTCCCCAACAGGAACAACAAAGGGCAAAAAAATCCACCACAAGTGTGCTTAACTTCAAAAAGAGCAACTCTGTGGAAACAGGGAATCCCACTAAAAAGAAGCTAAAATGGGCTACTAAAAGAATTAAATCCTTCCAGGGAGCAAGAAGATCACTGAGCCAAGGGTACAGCAGCAGAACATGCCCTGTCCTTTGGGAAAGACTTCAGAAAGGGTGAAAGGACATGGCATGGCTAGCCAGCAAAGGAAAAAAAGCTACTAAAACCAGGGAGGATCATTCAGAAAACTGAAATTGCATCCAAACAGACTAAGTAGGAAGGACTGTAAACTCAAAACTAAATATTAAACTCTAATCAGTCTAGCCAAAATAGTTTAAGGAATAACAAATTTCAGGGATCAAAATTTTCACTAAGCCTTTTTTTACCATCACTTCAGCAGAAACATCTGATGACCAACATACAAAATGGTTACTCAGAGGATAAAGGCTTTCCAGGGAAGCTGACTCATTTTTTGTATAGATATTTGCTGTGAGAAACACGGGGGCTATTCCCACATGGAAACTTTTTTATTTTTTTTTTTTTTGTGGGGAGAGTGGGGACATCAGGAAGGATCTGCCTAAAACTGAAGAGATTGAGGAATGACAGTTCCAAAAGACAGAATGAATAGTAAGACACAGTAATATATTTCCACTCAAAAGCTCTTGAAACAGATGGATCTGTTTGAACAGCAAGCATGAAAGTGGTCTGACTGATGTATTCTGCTTGGGTTTCCAACAGGCTTTTGACAAAACTTCACACTAAGAACTTAGAAATGAAACTGCCACAACATAAAAAACTGTTGCGACATGGCTTAATAAGTGGTCAAGAAAGTAAGAAACAGAGGATAAGAGTAAGTGACTGGTTCTTGCACTGGAGGAAAGATCATGGGGGAATTCCCCAAGGAAATCCATGCTGCTTAAGAATACATGTAAGATACCTGAAAACAGGGTGAACAATGAAGTGACAAAGTTTTGGCGATGATGGGTAGCTCTTTCAGGTAGTAATGATGAGAGCCAGCTGTGAAGAATTGCCAAGGTGATTCAGTAATAAAATTATCTAGATGAAATTCAGTGTAGATAAATGTAAAGTACATGTACATTGGGAAAAACAAACACATAGAAGATGATGGGCTCTGAACTGGCACTTACCACCACTGAAGACAGAAACCTGAGGGTTATGTTAAATAGTTCCACGAAAACATCAGCTTAGGATTTGGCAGCAGTCAAAAAACCTCAAAAAATCCAAAACAAAATAAAAAAAACAAACAAAAAAAACAAAAACAAAAACAAAAAAGCAAATCAATGAACAGAGAACAAATAGAAAACATGATTATTCACTAATAATGTAATTGCAGAAATGACATTTTAGAACTGGAAAAGGTGCAGGGAAGGGCAACGAAGATTGAAAATGCAGGGAACAGCTTCTGTACGCAGGCTGGGACTTGACAGCTTTGACAAGAGTCAACCTGAACAGATATATTAGAGATCTACAAAATCACAACTGCTAGCAAGAAGGTGGATGTGGATTGACTATTTGTTGTCTCCTACAGTGCAAGAACACTCAAAGGGAATGGGAGAGAGAGGTTAAAACAAGATGATGGACTTCACACAGTGTGTAAAGGGCCTTTGCAACTCCTTTCCAAAGGCCGTAATGAACAGAAGTTTTCAAATGTTTAAGAGGAGACCAATACTAACATTTGGAAGGCTGCTATATTATGTGTACAAAACACATAACCAACTCAGAGCATCTCCTGAAAAGAAAATATTTGGAGATGATAAGAGTACTGGGGGGAATGGAAATATTCTATGTACTTGTGGTGTTTTTATTCTCCTCAGTTGTCTGCTGCTGACCACATCCTAGTCCTAGTCTGGATGAATCCTTGCTCTGAACCAGTTTGGCTTGTCTATGTGTATATGTGTGTCATCACACTTGCAAATTTTTCAGATCTAGACTGTTGCAACCAATATTGCTAAATTAAATCATGGGTTTTGGAGAAGATCAAGTATCACAAGAAGATTATAGTCTTAATACTAAAATAATACCATGACATTTTATAACTGTTTTATAATTATTGACTCTTGCTGTTTTTCCAGAAGCTGCCTCTAATCATAAGATTTAGTGTTGGTTGTGAGAGTCAATACAGAGTGGTGTTCTGACTGCAGGAACAGTGTTTTAGTGGGCAGGTTCAGTTGGTGTTTCAACCATTCATTCTTTCATCCCTTTGCACATGAAGTTCAAGGTCAGGTTCACTACTTTTCACCTGCTAATGACAGCTGAAATTAAGAGACCTAATTAGTCTAAAGTGCGGGAGTCCTTTTATCTTCAATAGCAGACTTTGTGCTTGGCTACCATTTTGCGCTGTTAGACTCTTTTAATGAACTTTTTTTAACTGGTCACTCTAAAATATGTTTAGTATGGTTTCTTTGTGTTACACAGAGATCTTCCCTAGGCAGGGATTCTATCCAAGTAGTTTTAATATCTTTTCATACCTCAAAATATATAGATTTCAAAGTATTGTGTTTGTGCATTTACATGAAACCATGTTTCCAGCATTTAAAGTCTTGTCTGTGTTGTATTTGAGCTTGTCAACATTTTTTTGCTAATAGCTGTTATTGAGAAACATATCAAATACCTTCTCATGTTGCTTGGTTTCACTGCAGAGAATCAAAGTTCTGATCCTGCATATATTAGTATATTTTACATTTAGGTTGATTAGGAATGTTCTGTGACATTTCATTTGAAAATGCTGACTGATCAAAAATGTAATTTCTGCAAAAGTGTATGAGTTTTATGAACTTCTACTTAGACTCAAAACACATTGTTTATAACTTTTTGATTTTAGGTGGATGTTTTTCTTTCATATAGAAATGTTCTGCAAATGCAGGACTCTGTGATTTGATCCGTTTGATCTGAGCCACACCTGAGGGGAAAAAAGCATTCTCAGATAGTTTTTTCTAAGTTCTCTGTTTTTCAGGTGACTATTAGACTATAAAGATGTTGATAATAGAATTATTATTAGATTGTTCCAAGATAAAGGGTCAATAGACTATCCTTCTGTCATGGTTTAAGCCCAGCCATAACTCAGAGCCACGCAGCCACTCTCTCACTTCCCCCCCTTCTCTCCCCTCTCCCGAAGGGATGGGGAGGAGAATCAAAGGATGTAACTCCCACAGGTTTTGATAAGAACAGTCCAGTAACTAAGGTATAACACAAATCACTGCTGCTACCACCAAGAATAATAATGGTAAGGGAAATAACAAGGGAAGAGAATACAACTGCTCACCACCCTCCGACCGATACCCAGCCTGACTGAGCAGTGATCTGACCCTTTCAGGTAACTGCCCCCAGTTTGTATAGTGGGCATGACGTGCTGTGGTATGGAATACCTCTTTGGCTAGTTTGGGTCAGGTGTCCTGTCTCTGCTTCTTCCTGGCTTCCCCTCCTCCCTGGCAGAGCATGAGGCTCAGAAAGTCCTTGGTCAGAGTAAACATTACTGAGCAATAACTAAAACCATCGGTGTTATCAGTGCTGTTCCCAGGCCAAAAGTCAAAAGCACAGCACTGCACCAGCTACTAAGGAGAAAAAAGAATGCTACTGCTGAACCCAGGACACCTTCCTGAGAAATTTAACAACTCTATTGCAGTTCCTCTTTGTCTGGTACTCCACTAAGTTCTGTCTGCCTTTTTAATGTTTATTTTTTTTTAACAACATGCAGACTCTGAACTACCCAAATTTGGTTAAATATACACAGATTATTAAGCATTCTGGAAAGAAAACAACTGCAAAGGAGCACACTGCCCTGAAGTCAGGCTCGTTTGGCAGGTTTCATAATAACTTGATGGTAATTATGATCTGTATTGAGTGAGACAGGGAGTGAATAAGATATTTAACACTGTGTGCTTTGGCTGTGAAAACTTTTTCAACTTGTGCTTTCAATTTCTAGGTTTCAGTGTTATTAAAATATTTATACAGGTATATTTTGAAGAAATAATTTTCCTTTTCTTCACACACTCTATATTTTTAATCTGTCAAAGACGTTTCTCCCTGTTTGCTGTCTGCTTCCCAGAGATGGATGCTCTAAAAACCATATAGAGCAGGATCATAAATACCCTTTTCCAGCACTGAAGCTGCAGTTACAGTGTACTGAAATCTATCATTTCATTCACATAAGATGCAAACTGTCTGCCTCAGAATATGACCAAGAACTTTCTACCCACAGTGACTGGATTCAATTATGGTTTTAATTCAAGAGATTTGATGTGTATATTCCAGGTAATACAGGCCTTTCTTGTATGTATAAATTGCTTTTTCTCTTCACTAAACATTATAGAGTCTTGAATGATGTATGTAATACTTGGAGTTTAACATCTCTAACCTGAGTGGAGAGTTCTGCAAATATGCATGTTTAGGTCATGTCAATACTCCGAGTAACTACCATGCCTGAACATCTAACTCTGTAATGCCATTTTGTTGCATTAGCCCACCAGCCACAAGAAGGAATATAGAATGCTCAGGCAGTGAGGATCTCAGCCGTGAGGTATCTAGAGTGTTGTAATTATCAGTATGGAAGTGCTTATAAAATCTTAGGATACAACTCTTTTATATAAACCTGAACTCTTTTATATAAACCTGAAAGTTACCTTATAAATTCTAAAAGGTAAAAATACCAAGAGAATAAATTTGACTACGTTACACATACTTCTGCACCAGATTCAGTCAGGTCTGAAGCTCCTGGAAAAGTTGTTGCTTTTTTAATTGCCATTTTAAAAATTGTAATGCATTACATAGCACTCATGAACAGTCATTATTCCTAGGTTTCTGTTGTATGATGCTTAAAGTTTATTATTTCCAAGATAGTGAGTAGATCTCATGTATCCTGTTTCTTGTGACTTTCCAAGGCACTCCTCCTTGGAGAGGAGAGTAGTAGGAACAAGAAGGTAAGACCAATTTTTCAGAATATTGCAGTCATGACTAACCTAGTCAAGAGCATGAATGTGATAGATGACTTTGCAGCAATGTGAAGGGCAAAATATGGACATGCTACAACAAGAGTTTTTCAAAAGCTCCAGATTTTGGCACCGGTAAGAAGCTGCCACATGATTAAGAAACTAGGTCTGTGTTTCACGCTACTCTAAGACTGAATGTGAACAGCTCCTACAAATAGTGGTACTCCTAAATGTGTTTATTCTGAGCCTGTCTGTGCAGCAAGCTACTGTGCCATGTAGTCCAAAGCTTGAACAAGCTGACTCAAGTACCAGAAGCAGCCTAAATGTGACAGATCCATGGTCTCTGCACACTTACCATTTATCTTGAGAAAGCAAGGTAAACATGTCTGCAGAGTTCTGGTTGCTGGTCTATTAAAGGCAGCTCACATAAAGCTCACATGGTATCTCTCCACTCTGTTACAGCCTATGAAGTAGAAATCTTATAGATGAAGTCTGGCATAGCAAAGGACAAAACCTGGGCTCTGGATTCACTTATTGCAAATATTTGTACAACTTATACCCTGTGCTTACCGGCAGAGCAGACTGCAGGGAGAGATGAGGATGCAGTGTCTTGAGGAGACCAGGTGACTCCCATTGGAGATGATAACTCTAAGCTTCCTTCCTCAGCCCTTTGGAAATGCACTTTCAACTGTGGCCATGACAGTTAGCTTTTCAGATATAAATGGTCCTCACATTTCATTCTGTTGCCCACAAAGTTTAGCAGGATCTTTCCTGGACAAAGCACACTCATCACAATTCATGTACTACATGCTGCTGGCAGAAAGTGGGATGGATTGGGGAAAGAAATAAGTGGAAGCAAAACACACTTAACATTTCTGGACATACTTATTTTCCCCAAAAAAAATATTGTAAAAATACCATAAAATTTGGCAATTCAGTGAACCTGGTGTTAAGCTTGCTTTTTGTTTAGCCTTTGTATCTGGGTTAGATTTTAACAAATTCAGCTGTCACTTTCTGTATGAGTGAGAACATTTTTAGTACTGTGGATCAAGCTGGCACAAGTGAGCAGTAGTGTGAGACCATCAGCAGGTGTGTGGGAGACAGCAGCAATTTGGGAAGCCTGAGAGAGTGTATATGAGATTGGCAAAGGGGAATCAATATTATAAAAAGCATACAAAAAATCTTTCTGGTTATAAGAGGTATTGCTGGGACAACTGTGCTTTGAGAGCATAATTTGTTTTTCTATACTTCAACAATTTCTGATCTTTGTGTATTACCTCTAGGTTTTAAAGACAATTTCCTTTTCTCAATGCATTTGGAAATGCTCATCTTTGAATTGAGGTTGGAATTTTACCTACAGTTTCCAAGAGCTGCCTATTTAACATCTATTCGGAAGCAAGAATGAGAGCAGGATGTCAGTTTTTAGAATATCATAGTACAGCTGGATCAAAAGGTCACTGCAAAAAGGAGCATTTTCACAAGAAAAACCCCACTCATGGAAAATCTCCAAATAAAATTTTCAATGGTTATATATGGTAAGCATAAAAACAGATAAATAACATTGAATTAGCTTGTACATGAATATGAAAATGTTAGGGGAAGCATGGTTACATGAGCCACTTGCTCACCAAATATATATTAATATGATTGCTGGATATATTCTTAAGCATCAGGGTAACTCCATACTGGAAAAGCCCCAGTGAATGCACTTGTATTAACACTCTGTGGCAGAGAGACTTTAACTTGATAATTCCTAAAAATGAATGCAGCATTCTTGATTAAACCATGCCAGAGCTGCCACACTTGGTGAAATCCTGAAGTCAAGAGGAACCTTTAATAAGGCCAGAATTTGTTGACTGATAGCAGCCAATAAGAAAATAGAGCATTGATGTAGCAATGTGATAGTTAATGAAGGGTACCCAAAGGGTCAAGCTGAACAGCACATCAGAAACAAAGGGAAAATGTCTTAGGTAATCTCAAGTCTGATGTGCTGATTATAATGCTGGTGTAGTCTTTTGGTAGAGTGTGTGAGGGCAATCTATATTGGGAGTGTAGTTGGAAAGAATGCAGTACAAAAAAGACAATCTAGAAGAAAGAAATTTCAAACAAAACCTGGGATGCCCAGTATGATACAGTCAGACTTTCCTGAAGAGAAAGAGGTGTGTCAGAGACAAATGAAATGGGATTACAACAAAGCTGAAAGTCATAGAAAGAAGGGTGAGGAGGAAGGGTTCACTGTTCCCAAGGCAAACATACAACCTCATTATATAACTCCTTTTACAACTGATCATTAATTGCCCATTAAACATACATACTGTGGGAAGTAAATACTCATGTTTTGGTGACCCAAGAATGCATATCACTGACTGAAACATTTTAGTTTCTAATGAGGGATTGATGGCATCATGTGTAAGGAAAATAAAGTGTTTGTATGAAAATGGTTTTTACAGGGAACACTTTCACTACCCCAGTGATAGATTCCTGTTGACTTGGTACTTTTATGGCTCCATTAAATGATCCTGTATTTGCTGAGTTAAATTTACAGAGAAACAAATACTGAGCATTTTAACAAAATTCTCATCCATGCTACAGAAAGTATTTTGAGGTGTGATTCTTACAAATAGATACATCTTACCTCATATTGTCTGCCCTGTTCCATGCTGTATTATTTTCTATGGATTAGGAATATGAAAAGGATGTCATGATATTGGAACTACGTAATTTACAGATTGTTTCTTATAGAATATATTTTTTGTTCTCTTCTTGGTCTGAATGGGCATAATTTCAATACAAAAGATGGTAAAACCAGAATCACTGCAGTCATGAGAAATATTCTGTCCTCTCTTTTACTTGAAGAAGTGTATTTACTCAAGTTTCTTCTTTGTAA
Source organism: Psittacus erithacus (assembly GCA_009867235.2). Lineage (NCBI taxonomy): Eukaryota > Metazoa > Chordata > Aves > Psittaciformes > Psittacidae > Psittacus > Psittacus erithacus. Next base: position 10,887 of record WYDI02027851.1, read on the forward strand.
TGTCTTTTCTGTCTAGATGTTACCACCTCTTTATGATTGCATGCCATGGAGAATATTAGGAATCAAAGGAGAATGTGCTGAAGTAGAGTGTACTCCAAGGAAAACAGAGTATAAATAGCATATAATACCTGGGAAAAATAATCTTGTAATTTTGGTATGAACTCATTTCTGTCTGGAAAAGGAGCTGAAATGAAAAGCTGCATTACATTTTATACCCTTTTCAACTGTCTCCAGAGAGAAGACACAGTTCAAGAGATGTTGAAGCTAGTCTTCTAAAAATGGCATACTGCTATTGAAAAAAAATTAAAATACTATCTGATATTGGTTCTATATCTAACAGGGTCATTCCCAGACTTCGTAACTACACACACACAAAGGAGAAAATTGTGATAAAGGGTTAATATGCTGGGTGAATACTTGTTTATATCTCTATATTGTTATCACCAGGGTGTTGATGAGCCCATATTTATCCATAAGCCACTAATTTACTGCCACTTTGCCCGTGGTGTTGGAGAATCTCGTTACTTTCCAGTATCTGATTGACAGAAGCTGACCAGAATTTTAACAGAATCATTAGAGCACTACAATGAGCTTCATGCTGTAACTAACTGTGTTCTGTCTGAGGATGCCATACAGCACATGTAAGTTTCCTTACTTTGGGTAGGTATAGTTCATGCTTTAGAAAAGATAATCACTGAAGTGCAAATTCATTTAAAGATGACCTACAAGATTATTAAAAATAACCTCACAGCTTTAGAGACATATGCTGAGTGTCCCAAATGACCAGGCTAAGCCAGGCGTTCAGCACAGTTTTAATATGAAATGTAACCATTTTTACTCCTAATGTTTCCAAGAAGTCTTCACCCACTGTGAATTTTTGGCTTCTTCTCAGTATGACCCACTGGCCTACTGCTGGTCATGTCAAATCCACTATAGAGCCCCAGGGCAGACTGTGGTTTGACCCATTAGGGTATTTTAAAGCTTCTTATTTCAATGTTACAGTGGTTTCAAGCATTTTACATTTTATGTGGATAGGAAATGAAAAAGGATATTTTAAAAAAAAAAAAAAAAAGAAATTTCTCTGCAAGTTAGAAATGTACGCAGAGCTTTAGGAAAGAGATTTATTTAATGCTTTTATATAGCCCCATATTTTGCAAAGGGGTCATGTGATGGATGGATGAATGAGCTATCATCTGCTTAATATATTCCAAGGGGTTACCTTACACAGGAGCAGTTGCTCCTATGCTGTTAGATTTTGGAGAGTTTTGAAAAAAAAAAAAATATTAAAGGGTAGCTGGGAAGAGAGAATGGGATTTACATGGAAATTTGCTAAATCTTCTTTCAGGGGAGTTTGTGAGGCATATCTTATGCGTCTCTAAATCTGACGAGTGTTTGACTGAGTGTTTCTACATCCCCTTCCTATACAGACTTCATTTTTGTGCCAGGTTGCCAACTGCAGGAACTATTCAGTTCAGTTCTGATTAATTATTTATTAAATTATTTTTCTACAAAATTTGCCAGACATTCACTATCTTGTTTTATTAAGAATGGCTCATAGAAGCGAGTATTTCCACCTTCATTTGTCAGAACAAAATAGTCACAGCTATTCTGGGTGTTCACTTACTGCATTCCACATAGTTGTAACAGTAAAATGGCCTTGGTCAGATTTGTTTGGTATGTATTTGTTCACCCTGTGTTTCTCTTTCAAATTTATATTGATAGAAGTCTTGAACTGCCGACAAGTGATAACTCAGAATCTTCCTTTACACAGGACAATAAAATAAGAAAATATTTCTGCTCATACTGGCCCCTTCTTTTCAGCTCCTCAAGCTTAAATTGACTTCAGTATGAATTTTAATAATATACTACTACAAAATCTTGGTGCATTCAAAAATTACCTGTTTATAGCATTCTCAAGAAAGTCATTAGATTTATCTCAGTGCTAAAGTGAAAATAATAAAGAACCCCCAAGAAATATGTACAGGCTTCATCCACTGGGACCAAGAGCAGAAAGCAAATTAGCTCTTTATCTTGTTTGGATTTTTGTTAATCAAGAAAAATGCACTTAATTACTCTGACAGGAAGCAGTGCATGTAGAAACTGCGCTGAGCCTAGGGCCAGATGTCATGGAGTCTGAGATAGCATAAGTTTATTGTGCTGCTTCACTGTAAATAGAAAAGAACGTCCTCAATCACAGTTAGAAGAATCATAGAATAGTTAAGGTTGTAAAGGACCTTAAGTTCACCTAGTTCCAACTGCCCCTGCCATGGGCAGAGACACCTCTCAGTAAACCACGTCACCCAAGGCTCTGTCCAACCTAGCCTTGAACACCACCAGGGATGGAACATTCACAACTTCCCTGGGCAACCCATTCCAGTGCCTCACCACCCTTACAGTAAAGAATTTCTTCCTTATATCCAATCTAAACTTCCCCTGTTTAAGTTTGAACCCGTTACCCCTTGTCTTATCACTACAGCCCCTAATGAAGAGTCCTGCCCCAGCATCCCTATAGCCCCCCTTCAGAAGAATTTGTTATTATATTCAAATGAGAATTTCAGTAAGTCAAATAAGAAAAACCATATCCTTTCATGGTTATAAATGTTTATTTTTTGTTAGTAACCTATAACAATTATTTTCACCTCAAAAACTGTAAGAGTAGGTAATTGGGCAATAGAACTGTGTCCCTTGTTGCGATTCAGCCAACACTGGTGCTAACTAGAAACTGAGGTCATTCTCTAACTGTACTTGAAAGTAGTCTTAGATCTGTTTATTGGGAATGAAGCAGAATATCCCTATTACTTATTAACAAAGAAAGACAGAAAACAAGTAGATTAGCCTACAGGCAGAGTGCTGCTGATACATATCTTTATTTAGGTTTGTTAAGGTAGAGAGTAGAGCTTTCTGATACTGCCTACAGTTCCACAGTTTTGGTATTTCGTGTATTCTCTGTGGATAAATTGTAAGAGCCATTCTTCCTTCCCAGCATTTTGCCAAGGATTACCACTGAGGGAAGAACGAAAACAAATAAGACCTGTGAGCAGTAAACCAGAGTTGGGTTTTCTATGGATTTACATCCCACGGCTGCACTGAGTTCATCTGAGTTCCAGGATATATAATGAGTGGTAATTTCACACTGTAGCCCTTCCTGTATCAGGACCTTAGAATATAACTTCTTCTTCTTCTTTTTTATTGTTTTTTTTTTCTGCTTTAAATGTGGCCAAGTGAGGTTTGGGGTTTTTCTGAAACCTGTGTGAACTGAACATCTCTGTCACCTTTCAGCTTCTCAATTTTTATTGCAACTAGCAACGAAAATTATCAGCTTTGAAGCAACAGGCAAGCGTGAGGTATGATTAGTTTCCCTAAAGGAGCTACCTTTAGAAAAGTTGAATTAACACAAAATGTAGACTCAGTCAAAATTTCCATCTCATTCCCGCTGGCTGCTCTTCAAAAGACCAATTCAGATCAGCAGTTTGCACCTTGCAGCCTGTGAGCATTTTACTACTATTTTCTAGCCCATCACTTTTGATAGATTTTTGGAATGCTGGCTATCAAGGAAACATAAATACTACAATTTAGTCTTGTTTTATAATTATACTATCAGCAGCATTCTTGAGACTCATTACAGCACTGCTCTCTTAATTGGAGTTGCAAATAATTTCAAGCAAAGTCTATATTGCTTAACAGTCTCTCACAACTCACTGGAAGTTCATCAAGTCACCAGACTTAAGGAGATGTTCAGGGTATGGATTATCATTTGTTGTGGCATTTTGTTCTTACATTGCAACAGTTCACACAGCATTGTTGACTCCCAAATGCCAGCAATGGAACTGTATTTGCTTTTCACCAGCAATGACCCCAGTCAGGCTGTGTGTAGGCAGTAGGATTAAAAATTCAACTGCAGATTGTAATTTCTTCTCCCCATCACTGCAGAGGCTGTAAATTTTAACTCTGGAATATTGCTCTGTGAATTGTGTGGTTTCATATGTAGGCTGTTCTTTTCAGTGCTTTCCATGTCAGAAAGCAAACGAAGGTGTCTCACCGCATGTGTGCATATTTTCTCATCTGCTGTTTCTTTTTTTCTCAGTCTTTACAAGGAATGCTAACTTAATTTCCATGTTTACATCACTTGTGCTGCAAAATTCGGCCACCTGTTCCAGGTTCAGACCACTATCAGCGACTACGATGCAGGTCCCCTGTGCAGAGCAGGGGTCCCTGCCAAATGATGCACAGCCGAGTCCGGAGATGAAGGGTGCAGTGATGAGAGAAGCGCTGTGAAAGGCAGCGGATCCCAGTTCTTGGCTCTACAAAACTCAGCAGGAGCTGGGAAACCTCAGCCTCATAGACAGGCGACATGACACCAGCTAACTGGGTAGGTGAAACCTAAATGCCTTAGAAACAATGTCTCCAGACTCCTACTGAGTTTCTGCTGTTGCAGTTTATCTGTAATTTAGGAAAGAAACATATAATCTTACCAATTGCCTTTTAAAAGTTGTTAGCTCCCTGTTTACACCATTTCATGAAATAGATAAAATTTCCAGGTTACTTGTGACTAGCTTTTTTTCTGAGGTGACAGGGAATGTTGCTTCTAATTAACTCAGCATGTTCATCAAAACAAAATTCTTCAAGTCCATGGGATCTGCATTACAGAGAAATACAACTTCAAGTGTGATACAGTAACAGATAGCTAGCAATATTTAATCTATTGGAAATTCATTGAAACTAATGGGAAATCTACCCCATTTTGACTGACAAAATAAAAAAATTACAACTTTCTCAAAATATGTGGTCAGTAAAAGTAATAGTAGTATTAATAGATTTCTAAATGATTATTTTTACATGAATAGAAAGGCTCCAAAGATTTTTATTTTTTTTTATTAGGGATATGCGTATAATTATAGAAAGTAAAATAAGTATTTTACATTTACAGTGCATGATAAAATGTAGTAAATGATAAAAGAATACTATTTAATGGAGTCCAGAACATCAGAAATGAAAGCTGCAGAGAAAAAATTTTCTGGTGTTCTCATCAGAAAAATTCTATAATTGAGATGTTTATTCCTATACATCTGGTGGGTGATAGTCTCTCTCACAGCACCACGCTGAAGGCAATACTGACTGAGGACTGATTCGCCTTTTCTGCTAGCTTATTTTTCAATTTCTTACTTTCATTTTGGAAACAGGTACATTCATGGTGTTTCTATGGAATCTCTTGCATACAAAATACAGCTGCTTTGATATGTAATAATAAAGCAAATTTTCACTCAAAAACCCCAGACTAATGCCAACCAAATATCTTGTGTTGGTTTTGAGGAATATATTAAAGACATAAGCCTTCCAAGCATTCTGGGCTCTTTGGTCTGAAGCTGGTAATCACTGAACTTCTTGGCTTGATATTATTTTGAAATTTTCAAAATATTTTGATTATCTGAAAATTAACTCCTCTGCCCCTTCTTTTGGAAAGGTTGAAAATGTGTAATTTTTTTAATAATCAAAATTTTTCTTTTTGAAGAATACAAACTCTTATAAAATGGCGACCCTGATTTTCCACCCTGCTTTAAATCTGCTCTAAATACAAGGTAAAATCCTTCTGATAAAGATCTTAACAGCAAAAATGAAAAAATCTGAAGTAGCCTTACAGAAGACCTTTACGTATGCTAGACACTATCCTTTTAAGGGACTGTGAGATTCCCATATGCAAGTGCAGTGGGCCAGAAGACTGATCTGAAGAAGCTGGATTGTCTGTGTATTGTAATCAAAACATGCTCCCTCCTTTTTTTTTGTTTTGCCTGCTGAGCTTTGTAATGGACATGCCTCCAAAGCTGAGGATTTATGTGAAGTTTCCACAAGTGGCTTTAGTACAGGAGCCTTCATGGAAGGATAGCCCTTTGTATGGAGCCCTATGCTTAGAGGGCAGCATTGAAAGGTTATGGTTGAAATTAGTAGAGAAAGGCATGAGTCCTCGATAGCAACAAAGAAATACCATATATCAGATAGTCTTGCTCAGTTGCAGTCATTTCTTTATTTGTTTTAGTATAAAAGAACATTATTTATCAGCTCCAACTTGGGATCAGGAAGAAGAGCTGAAAATTCCTATTCATACAAATAGGTCATATTTGTGTCTCTTCTGTGTACACTGCTGTATGATATGAATAGCCAGAATTCCTATGATATCTGCATTCTCAAGGAAGAAAACAAACATCCACACTTGCAGATATACACACAATATAGAGTTACACATTAATACTGCTCACTTACAAGATGACTTTATCCTGGCATCTACATTATTCAAAATGTGTAATCACAGTTTGCTGATTGGCAATCCTGTTTAGTACAGGTACTCTCTCAGTAGTCTTTGAGCCTGCTCTGATTGCTAGCTCTGAGTTTAAAATTGAAGAATAGAAGTACTTCTCTATTTGATAGTTTCAGCAAGCACACACTCTAAATATTGCACTACTTTTATCTAGAAACAAAAATAGGAATTTGCCTCATTTACCCTATCGTATGAAAAGTCATTCAATCCTGGAGCTGAGTCAAAAAAATCCTATTGTATAAATGATTTCGTTTGATTCATAGTCTCAATAGTAGCCTTTTTTATTATGTACAAATAAGTATATAAAATATATATCAACTCAAGTTTTACTTTACCTTTATAATCAAGGTGATTTTGATGCTTATTTCATCCTCTTTCTACCTTCCCTCAAGAAGGGTAGAAAAGGGATTTTTTCATCCCCATACAGGAGTGTTTTACTGCTTTTCTTTCATTCTGTCTGGTTGTTGTCCATACATTCTGCAGTGTCTGCATTTTATTAGGAAATTTAATGATCCTAGAGGAAAATATTTGTGATAGAAAGTAGTTCATTATTCTGTAAGTGCAAACAATGTGGGTTTATAGTTATAGCAAGCTGCTCTGAAAACAAAATGCTGGCTCACGTTTTTGGGGGGCAGTCCCTGTCTTTGTGACAACGGCTGCACCTTCCAATTGTTAATTACGTACTGCCCCCTAGGGATCCCTGCCGCGCCTGTGGCCACCTGCCTGCACCTCCCGGCGGATCATCCGTGGAATATTGCCGCCTAGGTTTCTCCTAGGGAACTCTTTCTTCTCTGTTCTTCCTCTTTTTTGACCTTGATAGTAACTCTGAATTTCTTTCTATTCCAGATATAATGATATGACTTGCTTTTTAACTCCTTCCAGGTTAGTTGTGTTGCATTTAATATTACTAATATCTGTGGTTTCATAGCATTCTGTGTCATTTCAGTGCGTGCATATTTGGGTTTATGTATGAAGTTTTCTCTACGTTATTTGAATGGGATGGTAATGTTTTTAAACGTTCTCTTTCCTTTTGGTATTTCTAGGAGATGGGTCGTTACAGACAAGTTGTGTGAATTTCATTCTTAGAGCCACATTTTCCTTCAGAGCTGAAAGAAAGAAGCTGGAAGCTGCAGTACTTTACACAGATGTCAGAAACCTGATGGGTGCTTTCTTATACTTACAGATGATGCGGTGTTTTCAGGTAAATAATAATAAGAAATAAAACAGTGATAAGGACATATTTGCTTTCACATAGATGAGATGAGGTGTCCACAGAAAATCTGTCAGAGGGAAGAAGAATTTTGCCAAAAGTATGTATGATCAAAACAGCTCAGAAATAAAAGATGACGAAGTGAGCAAAGGGCCGTAGGTTTTGAATAGGCTTCATCAGCAGAGGGGAGAGGTCATCTGGGAAGATTAGTTACAGGAGCTATTATATCACCTCAGTGACACTGTTAGAAGAAGCTGCTTAACATAATCATGTGCAATCAGTAAAAATGCTGTTTATTACAAAATGGTTTTGATTTTCATATTTTATATTGTTATGTAAGACAGTGTAATGTAAGAGCATACACATTTCCTCAGTACAAATTGCTGGCATTAATGATTTGTGGTGCTTTTCCTGACAACTTTCAAAGTAAAAAATTGTTGGGAAATACCTCTCCAAACATACTTTTGCTAATATATTTAAAGACTTACATAGAAGTTTTTCTTTATTCTGTAGCTGTCAACACTTGCAACTGATACACCATATATCAGCTACTCCTTTGTCCTATACCTCTGTTTGGGTTTGATTATCCTTCTTAATGATACAATGCCAGCCATCTCTTTGAAAGTGCATATTATTTAGTGATAAAAATCTACAAAAAGGGATTGTCTGCTAATCTTGTCTCTTCAGTTTGGAGTTAGACTGCTCTATGCATATTTTCTTACATGTAAAGTAGAGGGTTACATCACTATTTTTTCTCATCTATTTATGTAATACTGTGGAATATCTCACAATGAATGTGCCAAATCAGTTTTGGATTTGGATGCATCTTGGTTACAAGATGGGTTAGAAGTTACTCTCATGTTTGGTGAGTACTAGTTTGAAAATTTGAGGGTGATGGAATCTTGCCAGGCTTGGGATTTGTTTGGGGGGGGGGGCTGTTCATAAGTTTTTGGTGCAAATTTGTGTCTTGCAAGATACTAGCTTATAATTTTCTCAGAGTTTCCCTCCTTCTGCATCATAATCCTGTGATGATACATGTTCTTGTTCTATCACCCTGAACAATGTTTAGATTGCCTGAGAAAACAAACTCTTAATTTCAACATAAGTCTGGAAAGTGGAACTGGGCCAGAGTTTCTCCATGAAAATGGCTGGTATGGATGCCATCTGATCCTTTGGATGCAGGAAGTAGAAAAAGCATCTGGAGACTTAGCCAGAGTAGAGAGGCTAATACTATTATGTCAGCTCTGGCCTTATTTTTGTTTATTGTGTTAGATCTCTTGCAGAAAAGCCAACTAATTTATTGTATCATAAATTCCAGTACTGCAAAGAGTGGGATCTCTCTAGAGAGTCAGGATTAGGAATCTGAGGCATTGTTTATCACTCTTTCTTCAGTGTTATGTTGCTGATGATTTCAGTGGGATTAGTTTGGCCTAGAACTCAGGTAGAGTTTTATTTCAGATCTCTTCTTATATTACAGCATAAGTTAAATTTGTGTTATATTAGAATTTTACTACCTACAGAATAGTGTATGAAATTTGCAGAAAGAAGCTAAATCAAGAATGAGAATTTTTATGCAAACTTCATTACATACTGCAGTAAATTCTCTTGAGCCAGCCCACTCACACTGACAGCAGTGGGTGCATCTTCTTTCTCTGGCACATGAGTTTGCCTCAAGCCGTATATCAAGTAATGATGTAAGTTGGGATTCTTTGTCAAGCACCCTCAAATTTGGGTTATTGATCTTGACACAAAGCACAATAAATTTGCAGATAAACTGAGTCAGAAGGGAATGACAAACTCTTTAAAATCAGTAAACTTCACTCAGTCTTAATTGTTGTAGTGCTGCTTTCCACAGTGATGCACACTTGTAGGAACAAATGTCTACTAGCAAGCTACCAAATTGCAGCAGGTTATAGATATGAATTTCCACCATTGACACTGTACTCTCATTTATTTTATTATTTTCTCAAAATCCACCTGGTCCATAAAAAGTAATATCGTGTCAGAAATTCAGAGTCATATTTTTGAAAGTTTTACTTCCTCATTATATCTTCTTTTGGTTGAACTCAAGATATTCCTGCATTTTTTTTTTTTACCTGTTTTGGGGGGATTTATTAGATGGCATTAGCATGTGTTGTCTCTCTTTTTCATTTTGCCAGCTTATCTGGCAGCCAGAAAGAGCTGGAATGAGGTACAAGTGCAAGTAGAGTACATACTTTTGGAAAGCATGCTGAAGCACAATATATTGAAATCTTTAATAATGAATCCATGTTTGCCAGAAAAAATATTCAACCATGCCAGAAAATTATCTGTAAGGACTAAGCACTTTTCTACCCTCTTCTTTTCTTCCCCCTTCCCAATTTGTGTGGCTTGGAAGAGATGAAAAATGGCACAGATGCATGCAGTATTGCACAAAGAGTATATATGGACATTTCAGTCACAGATATTTCCCCATTTTCTGATGCTAATGTAAGATATGTTGGTTTTGCATTTGTAATTAAGATGAACAGATGGTGAAGACTTAGTTTAAAGTAATACTGTACATCCATGAAAATAATCTCTGCTGACAGTGATTCTTCTCTATAGCAAGACTTAATTGCATATATAACACATATACATCAGAAAGAACTCTGTCTTTAACCATTTGCTCTATTAGGACAATAGTAAGACAGACGTCACCAAAACAGGATTTGTCCTGGAGACTTCTAAGAGTAACAGATGCATATCTACTGACAATATTGGCTTGCTTTAATTAATGAACACTTTATGAATAAAAGAAAACATAATTCCTGAAAATATACAGGTTTTCTTTTTAAAAAGGCACCCGTATTTCGAGGGAGGAACATTCAGGAACATGACATAAACACATTTTTAACAGATCAGTTTGATGTTATTTACAGTATTTCTCCCATGGAGTAGGACACAAAATTTGTGGTGTTCTTTGGGAAGCTTTATAAGTGTGTGTCTTTGTGGACTGCGTTTATGTTTTGAGTTAGGTATATTTTTATGTGTCTGATTGAAGCAAGTCCTTAAGCTGTTATGAAGAAGCAGATCTCTGCATGTTTTCATTTTTCCATAGAAATTATACAAACATCATTTTGCAGACTGTTTATATATGGGTTATATAAAATAAACATTATTTATTTTCTCCTTAAGATCAATACTTCATAGGAAAGTAGAACTTCAGGTTGTATCTCCAGAGTGGGTACCCATCCTTCATGTATTGTACTGAATGGCAACAGAGATGTTAAGGAACAATACTTACTCTTCACTTAAGAGGTCAGTTCCTTTCACTTCTTGCCCTGCACACCACCCCACATTGGTACCTATTTTCTATGATAATGAAATCTACTGGACTCTAACCTGTGAGAATATAATTTGGATAAAATATCTCCTTTCCTTCCCCCAAGCTTCTTATGTAAGGATGCACATATTACTGTTGCTGTGATTATCAAAATTTAAGTATAATTAGGGTTTGATTAATATTTTTGCAAATTTTTTAAACTAAAATACATTTTCTGTCATGCCAAAATTATCAGCGAAGTTTCTATATACGGTGTCTGAACAGTTCCCAACTGAGAAAAACAGTTTTCCACACTGGTTTCACAGAATCCCCATCCTTTGTCATATGGTTCATCTGTTGAAGGCCTGGACTCTATTCTCCTCCTTAGTAGTTGTCACTGTCCATGAGAATGCCTTGGAGACTGTGTTGCATCATACTTTTTTTTAAGTTCTGTAATTTTTTTCCTGTTAATGTTCTGCTTTGTTTAAAAATATTTAGATATTTATTGAAGCAAGAACTTGAACCCTGATGTCCCATTCTCCTCATGGGCACCCCAAACCTGGGGTTATTGAGTTATTTTCACTGTCTCTCAGAATGTTTAAGTATATTAAACCAAGTGGAATTGCACCAGCAGGAGAGATTAAGAGAGTCTTTATCCAAGAATATGAAAACTCTACAATATGGTAGTTAAATATTCTTCCAGGAGATACAGTTCAAAACCCCACAGGCAGAAGAAGGAATTGAACCAATCTTTCTTCTATCTGAAATGACCTGTAGGGTAAAGCAGAAGAGAGATGCTGCTTTCTTTTAATCAATACATTACTTTTCTTCATAATGTCTGAAACTGAAATTAAATATTTATCTTCAGAGAGTGCACCTCCCTCCCACCCCTCAGCTAAAACAATTCAAAAATTAATTTGGACAGAAATCTAGAGTTGGAAAAAGATACAGTTTGGCAACCACACAGACAAAGTCTTTCATTCGGGTCGACTTCATTCTGGTGATAAAACTAATAAGACCAAATAATCCTGTAAATGTAGCTGAGGTATATGTGTAGTGTTCACTGATAAAGAAAATAAGAAAGAGGAGGAGGAGTGAGACAGGCTGGGAGCCCAGACACCAAAAAAAGGCAGCTAGTTTTACAAAACACTCATTTGACTAATTTGCTTAACATAATAAAGAAAGTATGGCTTTATTTGGGGAGTTAGCAGTCATGATTGATTAGAAGGGTATTATATTTGCTAGATATAGAATGAGTAATGTCTGTGAATGGATATAGAAAATATCTCTCCAAAACTGGAATAATCCATAAGTCACAGGATGCAGAGCACAAAATACCAACACACTAACATACTGAGAAAGGCTTTAAACAATAACTGAGAAATCTTGGAAGAGCTCCAAAGAAATAGGGAGGAAAAAAGGAACTATATGCAGAATAATGGGGCTTAGACAATAGAGATAGTGCAGCAGACATTCATGAACAGAGTATTAGCTCTTTAATTATAATAATTACCTAAGTTTAAGGTCAAGGCACCTGTGCATTGCTGTCTGTGAGAAACTGATTAAAAAATTAGAAGTAGCATTTAGTCTCCGCGATACTATTTCCAAAAATTCTCTTAGAAATTTGGATATTGCCAAATACTGCATATTATTTGTACTGTACCTAGAGACTGAGTTGAGATGTGTCCCATGTTGCCACCCTGAGATCATTGACATCAGGATTGACTCTCTTCTCACTTAAAATAAAATATAAATTGAAAATCCTCCACAGGGAGGAAAACTATGAAAAGTGAAGACACTACCATCCTAATTTATTCTGCATACTGACCATGGAAATGAAAGGCTCCATATTATTCCCTTTAGTAATTCTGACAAGTCTATTCCTGGTCTTGCAAATTAAGTTCTTAGCTAATCAGTTGGTATAACCTCAGTTTTACTGCAAGGAAACCCTATCTGAGAAGCAGTGAAGGTGGATCTTGTCACCCAGACAGGGATGCAGCACAGAGCATTGCAAAGCACCTCTGGTTGTAAAGAACCCTACTCGCATCATTCCAGTGATTTTCCTTGCTGTTGAAGGCTCTGCGCAGTTTTCTGATCTGGAGAATGCAACTGAGTAGCTCGTGCTTCTGCAACACCACATCCAGCCAGTCTGTGCGCCAGTATCTGCCAGCAGCATTTCACTTTGGTGTTTTACTTGCTGTCTGCCATGTTAGAGTAAGTTTGAATGTGAAAAAGAGCAAGCACAGATCAGAGTTGCATAAGCAGAGGGAAATATTTCTTTTCCCTTTTTTCTCCTCCCTCAAGGGTATAAATATTGGGGTTTGGCTTGCAAGTAACAAAAGACAGGCAGTCCCAATAGGAACAGATATCAGCATTTTCTACTTAGAACACAGTTAAAGGAGTCTCAAGTGAAGAATGAGCTTTGAGTTGTGGCAATTCAGAAATTGACACAAGGACAAGGAAGAAGGAGCTCAACAAAGAGAAGCAGGAAATACTAGAGGTGATGGAGCCAAGGTATGGATAGTTATTGTATAGAAAAAGGCTTTATAAAAGCTTACAGAGATGAGAAGCATAGGGTTATTTCTAGAAAGAAAGAAGCAGTGAATGTGTGAAAGGAAGTCATAGGAGAGGACAAGAAAGGAAAACCTGGAAATAGAGACTGAAAAGGAACAGGCGACGATTTGAAAGTTATTTGCTATATATTTGTTATAACTATTGTTAAGTAATGTAATTTATGACAGAAGCATACTTCCATCCTGTGAAAATTTGAAATTTTAAAAGGTTTGGGTTTGTTTTGTTTGATGGCTTTTTTAATGAGTGGTTTATAATAAAACATCTATGGAAATTTTAGTTTAAGTTTTTGTTTTAGAAAATGACTCCCATTCCAAAATTTTAGTTCACTGTTTCTTGCCTTTCGCTCCTTTTGCTGCTTCCTCCCTTTTTCTTTTCTCCCATTCTAACAACTCAAATCTGCACCATCTTCAAAATCAAGTGTGTGCTAAAAGGAACAACTGAAACATAATTTTGGCAATCTAAAAAGTTCCAAAAATGAATAAAACCTAAACATATCACAAGCACACTTGATGAGAAAGAAGGAGCTGGTTTTGCAAAAAAGTCACCCAAAAGAATCATAAAAAAAAAAAGAGATTAAAACAATAACAATTTCAGATGAGAACACTTAAGTGAGATTTCCAGAAAAGCTTCACTGAGGAAACAAAGACATTTCCTAGTTTGTATTTACTGTATCTCTGAGCTAAATAGAAAATGTTGAAAAGGCATTTTAAAAAAAAGCAACCTTTGAATTCCTTTCTGACGCTGAAGCAAACGCCAGTCATGGCTGCCATTGCAGAGGGAGATATTTTGTCTCCAGCTGTGGCCTGTGGATGATAACCAGATCTTTTACATTTAAATTGTAAACGTTAAAGATGTCATGAAAGAAATAAAATTATTTTTTTCACTATTGTGTGTACTCACTCCCTCTTCTGCTCTTACTAGTTCAGGGGTCATTGTTTACCTTCATGTTTGAGGTAAAATTTGCCACTGATGATCGCTGGAAAAAGAAGTTCACAGAAGATGAACCGAGAAAATTAGGTGCCTGTGGTGAAATCCTGTGTAAAAGCATGAAATTAACTGCCATCCAAGCCAAAGAGGGTGAGTAACTCCAAGTCAGTACCACCATCACTGTGATTGAAGTAGTGAAAGAGCCTGTTCTAGGAGAGAACAAGCCTGAAGATGAGGAAAAAGATAAGAGGATAAGAGGATGGAAAGCTTTTAGTGAATCAGAAGCACCTATTAACAACAAATAAAAAATAAAAGTCAAGAAGAACCTTTCTTCATTTTCTTGGTCAGATAAAAGAAAGTCCTGAAGTTTTGCTTGCTGCTGTCTTGTGAGAGAGAACGCAATAATCTACAAAGTATAGAAGGAAATCAGTAATATTTCACAGTTATAATATCATTACCGGGAAAACTGGGACCAGGGCTGATTTTTTTAAACATGACTGAAAACTGAAAGTTTGACTACAGCAGAAAGCTAAAACAAAAGATCGCTGGGACTATTTGTTTTATAATATAATCTGGAAACTTGAAATGGGAAAGTCCTATCAGTTAATATTTAAGCATAATTAGAGGCAGTTCTGCTTTAAAAAACTTGCAGTTTAGAAACACAAAGAAGTGAAAGGATAAGAGGAAGAACAGAAAAGGAAGTGAATATCATTTCCAGCAGAAGTTTTCCTGGCAATTATTTTTAAAATCTGATGAAAAAAGCAATTTGATAATATATCCCAGGCTATCCAGAGATATTGGGAAAGCTTTACTAGAAAAGAGATAAATGTGTCTTGCATAATTACCTGTTTTTGTAAAGTGTCTGGACTACATTATCTTTTTTAGGTTCTGTCTAGCACATTTTCTGACTGGGGAAAAAAGAGTCCTCGTCTTCTGATTCTAGGCCAGCCAATATCCTTCTCATTACACCACGCTTCCTTTTTGAGGGAAATAACATGGAACTTCGGGTGTCATTGCAGTCAAATTGTGAGCTGCTTATTCCTACTGGTATGCAGCTACTTGCTGAAATAATCCAATCAATTTAAATGTGTCTATCTGTGCAAATAATTTCTGCCATAGGCAAGCATGGATTCCATAATATGGCCCTTGGTTTAGGGCTGCGGGTTTTTTTCTGTCCTAGACATTGATTTTTTTTAGATAAGAATTTAATTTGCAAGGATCTCATGAGGCAGAATGTGCTTTGTTTTTCAGTGCTCTGAGATTCCAAAGTGAGAACTGCTAAAACCTTTGGAAGGTCTCGTTACTCTTCCCCACTAATTAACATCACTGTAAGTCATGGTAATTCATGGTAATTCTTGTATGTGAATTTGCAAAGTAGGCTCTTCTATATAATGATCATTTACAATTTATTAAAATTCTACATTCTGATGATATCTGCATTGTTTAGCCAAAGTAAAATAGAGAGCATCATTTCTTCTGCTGGCATGGAATTGCAAGGGTTTGGCTAGGCAGATTCGAGAGAGAATGGCTGGCAATTTTTTTATTGACAGAATTTGTCAACAGTTAAAGGTGGAAAGGACAATAAATGGGAATGATGAGAGCATCTTTTTTCCCTTTTACAATTGACAAATAACTTCACCAGGCAGAAATACAGCAGAATGAATTGTAATAAACACTATGTTTGTGGTAAATTATCTTTGTTAGTGAGGAAAAATCGATGTATTGATTTATTCTTTTTATGTGCAGAATCCAGTTATAGGATGCCTCATAAAAATCCTCATATTACCTGCAAGAAAAGAGTAAATTAGGGAAACTCCACTTCAGATCGCAGTGTTTCATTCCCTTTTTTTTCTGGAGAAAAAGCTTGAATGGCAGAAATGGCAAAATCATGTTACTATTAATTTTGAAGGGAACTTAAGAGGAGCTCCCCCAGCTTCAAGTTGGAGTAAAAAGAAAAGGCATGTGTCTGAGCCAGCTAGTTTGTGTAAGTAAATTTAGCTACTGACTCCCCACTGTAAATCCTACAGTAACTCGCACTGCCTTTCTGCAACAGCACCTGAGGTAGACTAAATAATGCCAAAAAGCTCTGTAGACCTGAGCAAGGCACCCTTCTGTGGGGCAAGTGAAGAGCTGAGATGTTTTTGGAAATTTGTATTAAACTTTGTGTTAGTGATGCCAGAAGGCTGCAAGAGTTGAGTGCTGTTTTCTATCTTTTTGATTATGCTTCCTGAAGATAGAAAAATATTCTGATTATCTTCTTTTCCATCTCAAAGTTCCAACTCCGATGTTGTTTTCAAAGTAACACGTGCTGACGCATTCCCTAGCATACTTCTGACAGTTGTAGGGTATAATTTGGCAGATTTACAAATGAAAATTTGACATTTGTGGTGATGTAGACAGAGTCGAACACAATCACCTCTGACTCGATTGCTGGCAGTAATAAAACCATACTTTTATGAAGGAAGTGAGCAGATACAGGACTAGTTCTACCTTGTTAGTGTAAATGCACTAAATTACAGTGAGTTACACAAGTGCAACAGCAGCATAAAGAAAAAAAAAAGCAGTCCAGAGTATTTTGAAAGCACACATAGTCTCATGCTATTTATACTACTGTGATCCTAAAAGCAATCCAAGCCCTTTTGGCATGGTATTTTAGCATCCTTTAGGGGCATGTGTGAGAATGCCCTTTCCTGGGCTTGCAGCATAGAGCAAACATGCACAGCAGTTCTTTTTTTTTCTCTCCTGGACTGGAGAATGAAACCAAGGAAAAGAAATGTTAGCTTGGTTTTGGTGGCTCTATTTCCACCACCCAGATTTATTTTGCCAATGAGAATCATGGTGAGTGTCACTATGAGATGATGCTGAAGAGAGTGTTCAGTGGAAAACACTTCACATATTTGTTACAATTCTCCCAGTAGGTGTTCAATTATAAACCAGTAATTTAACATATAGAGTAACCTAGAATCTTTGACAAATGCTTATTCACTTCTGTTGTTGGCTTAAGTGAAGATACAGATGACTGGACCAAACTTGATGTTTGTAATGTCATTAGCCATGGAAATAAATGAGATTGTTCATGGTTGATTTTCCTTCAAAGATAGGAGGAAATAAAATTAATGTTGCAGGCATAGGATTTCCTGTATTTTTCTAGAAATAATTTAATTTTTTTTTCAGTCTTTTGAGTAACGTGGTCTTTAAAACACTGTTTAGCTAAAAAAGAATGTCAGCACAGCCTGTTTCATGTGGCTTTACACATAACCCCATGCGTCATAATTTTTCCAAAATGCTTCCTTAAGATTTCCAGCCTGGTTTAAGCCATTTTTCAAGTGTTTGTTTTATTGTCTCTGCTCTGTGGTTTGAGTTTTTCTTTCAAATTAATTCTTTGGTTTGTGACATGCCATAGTGTTAGGTTCTCACTTGAACCAGACAGTACAACATTTATGGCAGTAGGACTTGTGGTAGAGCACACTTGCCTAACAGCCAATGTCTAATATACTTCTTCATGTTGTGCTGAGCTGAATAGAGCTAGAACCAAAAGTGTACAGGTATCAAGGAAAAGGCACTCAGAAACAGTTTACAAATGGAGGAAAAGGGCTTATAAAGTAAAATGAGAAGCATGTGTGCCTTAATAAGTGTGTTTCTTTGTCTTTCTGCAATTCTAGCCACACATCTCATCTTCTTTAGATACAATATTTTGCATGCTCAGGTTTTGCTCTCTAACAAATGTTGTTCATTAACTAGTAGAAACTGCAGATTAGAGACTGCAGATCAGCAATGAACAGGATCCAGATAAAACCTGCTCTTACATTAATGGCTGTGTAAGATTTTCCCCGTTTTCCCTCTTCCTTGTCCTAGGTCATATTTTGTCATTCCTATGCCTCATCTCTTCATGCAATATCTTTCCATGGTGTATTTTTGTGTTTGTGCACATTGTGAAATTTCCATTCAGTGTGCTACAATGTATATGCCGTGCATACGTGGATTGAAAATTTGTTGTCCTGCCTCTGTTATTTGATCTTGATTTCATTCCTTTCCAAGATGGTGTTTTGACCTTCCCACCCCTTTTCAACATTTCTCCAGAGAACTGATCAATACCTGCTGCTTTCCCTTTATTCAGATGATGGATAGTGTTGGATAACTGTAATCTTTGCTATCCTGCTCACCATCAGATTCTCCAAGCACTGACCTTCATACAGGAGTTCTTCAGATGGCATGTAGGAGCCATGCCTATTTCCAAAAGGTCAAAGAAAGTCCTGGTAGGTTCTCCTGTTATTTATTTAGATTTCCTGAAATAGAGAAAGCAATACATGATAAAAGTGAAATATTTTAAGTTCTGACCTTGTAGGCTTCCACAAAGCTTCACCAGCTGAGTGTCATTTGATCCACTTCTACGTTTTTGTAATCTGTACTTGACCTAGTTTGTGATCCAGCCATTTCCAACAGGTTAGTTTAATGTGACTGTTAAAGTATTTGCAGGAGATACCTAAGTGAGAAAATAAGGTATTTACTGACTAAAGAATGTAAGTCTTGTCTTGAAGCTGCTTTCTGGTGTTCCAAAGAGGCTCACACAGAGTCAGAGACAAGAGAAATCTTCAGAGGATTTTTTCATAATCCTGCATAAAGCCTCGTGATTCCCCCTTTTACTCTAAAGAAATATGAAAAAGAAAAGCAGGTCTGTTCCCTGCCACGTAAGCAGTCATGTCATTCATACTAAAATGGAGGGTAGAATATACCTACTTGTGCTTAAAGTTAGAGCCAACAGACAGTGCTGTTTTGAACTAAAGGAAGGAGAAATAATGAGCAATTCTTGTTTTGTGGGGGAGTGGGCGCTGATCAGATGATGCTAAATCTGAATGCAACAGCATCAAACTTCCTGCAGAGAGGCTGCTAGAATTGCCTAGGCACTGGCTGATAACCAAGAGGAACCGACAAACCTGAAAAAAGGTGAATGATTTTAATGAGTGTCAACCTTCCACAATACCTGAGATTACTCTCTAAAATACTGTTTTGAATTGCCTTTTAAAATATGCTCAATTTATTTCAGATTTAACCTGCATTAGTTTTAAATCTGTCCTTTTCTGTTTCTCCTTATGCTGCGCATTGTGTATATTTGTATCCAGCTGTGCACATGCTTGGGTGCATCACGGGTTGGTCTGTATAGTAAAGTCATGAAGTATTTATGACTAGATCTTAGTCTCAGATTGATAAAATTACACCAATATCTTATGAGGAGCACAAACCACACCAATAGCATGTCATAAACATGACTGAATTTTGACTTTAAATAATTGAGCTGACAATACACAATAGTGCCAGAGCCTGTAATACGTGCTGAAGTGATCTTTATTTTAAAAGGATTTTGTCAGCATAACTTCTTAACATTCATGCTGGAAAGCATAAAATAAAAACAAAACGTAAGTTTCTGGTGGAGCATGTGCGCTAATGTTTAGCACACTGTTTCCTGACACTTTTCTTTCAAGGCATGCTTCATAAAAGTACTAGTTCCTCTGTTCTCTGGTAGCATTTAGAAAGGACTTGTTTTAAAGGACTTTTTGATAAGGCAATAACTGTTTTTATACAGAGATAGATACTTACATGCATGCGTACTTTTACATGTATGCTTTGCCATGTATTTTAGTAAATTTTCAGGCTGAGGGATATGTTTTGTTGATTAAAATTAAATACTGATATTCCAGCTTTTTAAACTGTTAAATACAATTAAACTTAATTTCAATTTTGTTAAAAATAGAAACCCAAGCAATTTCATTTTTAAATTGTTTTGCCTAAGAAAATGTAATTTTCCTTCAGATAAAATTCTGCAAAATCAAGATAAACTCCTGAAATGACTATCTGATACTGGGGGGAAAAACCAAAACAAGCACCACAACACAGATAGAAGTCTCTGCTAATTGTGTGAGTTTTAAAATACAGATTTCCTATTCCTGGGAACTGCACAACCATTGACTAACTTGTGGTATCTGGAAGCCTTGGATATTGTCAGCAGAAGTGTCATTGAGAAGGTAGACTTACTTGATTAAGCTTATGTTACTTCTTTCAAATGGTAATATGATTTTTCCCCTTCCTGCAATATTGTGTTATTTTAAATTATCTGTTCTGAAATAATACAAAATGTTGTGTTATTTCAAACTACCTGTAAGAGCTTCAACCAAAACCTGAACAGTTTGAATGTTGCTAAATATCAAAGCTGAATAATTTGAATGTCGCTAAATATAATGCAGCTCAACAATGCAGAAAAATCTGTGTAATGTTTTCCTAGGTTAAGGGGATCTCTCTTAGATTTATTCTATTTTATTTCTGCTTAGTCCTTCTCAAAGGTGCCAATCTAAGAGCAGAAAATAAGGCAAAATTTGCACACTATACACAACATAGGAACAGAATGATCCACATGCTGTCCTTTGAACACACCCACATGAATCAAGATTGTAAAGTCATCTGAATTTAATGGATTTTGTGATATTGAGATTTGCGATATTTGTTATCTAAGTTCTTCTTAAAGATTTAATTCCTAAAATCAAAGGATTACTTCAGAATTTTAGCTTATTCTATTTTCTTGAGTTTTCTTTCTTTCTTTTTTCCTTTCTCTCTTCCTTTCTTTCTTTTTATAGTCTTTTTCTTTTCCTGTAATTCCAATAATGCTGTTGCTTCCGTGGTTGCAGAGAAAAGCTTGAAAACACCTTCTGAATAAAGCATTTGGGTTTTCTTTTTTAAAAAAGTATATTTTTACATATCTTGCTTCATTATTTGAAAGCCAATTCAGGTTTTCAGTGGAACATAGAGCAGGCATAGATATTAGCAGAATTTCCTGCTTCCTGTAAGACCCAAGTTGTATCCCAATGCCAGAATGAGCCATCCTCCTCAAATGGCACTAAGTGCTCATGAGCGCAGGGAGAAGCAGAGAAAGGAATATTTTGAAAAATATCACATGACTAGGGAAAAAGATATTTGGGACCTCTGGCTGCAGCAACAGCATCTTCTTCTGTGAAGAACTCATCATATCTTTGCCATATGCACCAAGATGAACATCGTATTTAACTGACCTAGGGAGTGTAATTGGCTGAGAGGTCATAAATGCAGATTCTTGCTTCCAGTCCATCAGGAATGTTTGTTTAAATTCAGATGTCAAGGCTGTATTGCCAGTTTGAAGTCCAATATTTCAGGTGGGCATGGAAAAAAATTCACTATAGAAGAGAGGATGTAAACTGCGGAGCCAAAAGTCTTCACATTTTGTACCTGTTTAAAAATAAATATGTGTGTATAGGTGCTAGAGGGTATGTGATTTATTTTTCTTCAAATTTTGTAGAACAGTATAAATTTCATATTCACTGGAAAATGACAAGCTGTTTTTAAGTGATGGCTTCATGTCAGTGCTGAAGGCTGTTGTTGTGATTGCCAGAGGGATGAAATGCCCATTAAAGATGGCAATTTTACTAGCACTATAGGATTTCTGGGTACACAGTGAATTTAGCCATGAAAAAAATGGTTTTTTGGCAGAAACATGCACTTTGTCCTAGATTCAGTTTATAAATACCACTCAAAATATCATTGTCTTTTTCTCTGTGTGTGTATGTGATTACTCTCAAGATGGGAAATGGGCATTTCCACACAGCTTGAAAGCTGTGATCCTTGAAAACCCATCTTTATTCTCTGTCAAGGATGACTGGAGTAGATTACATTACAGTATTAAAAATACTAAAGAACAAAACCCTTGAAATATTACCCTAGTAAGCTACCAAATTAATGGGTTCTTTTGTTTTGGGATTTTGGGGGTTTTTAATCTAGAATGTGTAATAAGTGTCAGCTTTCTTACTTTGTAAAATAAACAATCACTTTATCACTATAAGAGAATTTACTTATACCTTGCAATCTGCATTTACCAATAGCACTAACATTGTAAAAATAGAGCAATTATATTTAAATGACAGAGCTAAATATTGTGTCAGAGGTGTGAAGCAAACGGCATTGTTGCGCATTTCTTGAAGAATAATTTGCCTCATGAAAGCTACATTCCCAGGTTGAGAAACCCAGCAGAGCCTTTCTGTCAACAAGCAACAACTTTCAAGTAAATTATGTGATGCAATACATAGTGCTTCTGTATTTCACATGATTATGTACACATTATGCATGAATTTTTCCTTGCTCAGAAAAGTTCTTAGTGTTAGATCCAACTCCTCTGCATACTAATGTATATCTTGAAACCCAAAGAAATTAACAGTTAAGCCATTCACCTACACTCTACTCACTTGGCTACCTCCATTCTGCTACTTCCCACACACACATCTCCATTCTCCACTTGAACAACCCACAATTTTATAATATTTATAATAAGGGAGATGGGAGCATTATCTGTCAGTTTGCCTTAAACTTCCCTTTGAATGGCTGTGTTTTCAGATATTCATATGAATGAACTTCAGATACTTAGTAGAATTTCAGTTACTTATAACTTTTATCAGAATGAATTTTTCCTGTGTGTATACCTCAGTCTATAATTTTGGGAAAACTACAACCAAAGCAGTGCAGCCATTTTCAGCAGAAAGCTGAGGTGAGGCAGGTGAACTTGCCCAGGCTAAAGTACACTGGTGACTGATTTTTGAGAATGTAAACTTTTTAGTAGTTAGGAAAAGGCTCTGAAATTGATCAAGAAAACAAACTTTTTTCTAAATCTGTGAAATTCTGTCCAACTTCAGCTAGGTTAGAACCACATGCACTGTGATAGTTTTGCCAGACTGCAGCTCTGTGTGAAATGAGAAAAGCCCATCCTGAAGTTGTAGGTGACAGATGAGGACTTTTCATTAAATAGAAATTTTCACTTGATACAAGCTTTGTAGTGGCTAAGGCTGGGCCCTAGGAACTGAGGATCTGTGGATCCGTGTTTTCTTTATTATTGTTGCTCCTATTCATTATCTTTTGCCTCTTTGCAGGACCCACAAATTCAAGTGATAAGCCACAACATCCCAACGAGGTGATGCAAAACAGGGCAAACAAAAATTGTATTTCCCTGTAGAGGACCAACTGTAGTGAGGCACAAACAAGGAAGAATCCCTAGGAAGCCTTCCTGTTGTGTTGGATTGCATTGCCCTGGCACATGAACAGCCTAGCTTTTGATGCAGTTTGTGAAGGCAAAGTGAAGATCTGAGGGGGGATTTAAAGAGGTAGAAGGTGAAGGCTTTACAGATACTGATAGGGAATTCCTTCCCCAGGTGTGAGGGGTAACAGAGAAAAGAGCATGACTGGGCTTGTTTTGAAAGCATTACAGTCAGAGGAAGATATCTTGGCTCATAGACTAATTGGAAGCAAGAGCTGACCTTTTGAAATTGAACATGAGAGGGTCAGTGGTGAGCGTATAGGCCACAAAGGGCTTTGAAAGTCAAGACAAGTCATTTGTGTCTAATTCAACTGAGAAGGCTACAGAGAGCCAGACCTAGGGAGGGGCAAGGGAAGGAGATTTGTGTCAAGAGCTTGAGAGAACGAGGGCTGAGACTGGAGGCGGGAGAGAGAGTTGGGAGAGCTGGGGAAGTGACTGGACAATCTGAGATCAGCTATAGCAATAAAAGGAGGAGGGAGGATGGGATGTTCGAAGCAACTTTCCTATGAATGAAAGCTTGACAGAAGTGGAAGCAGTTTCTGAATTATTATAATATATTCCAAAGACATGCCAATTGAGGAGTTCACAATGCAGCTGTTGTTTCTGAGGGGATGAGAAATTATTTTACGAATTTATGCAAAGGACTATTAAAGAGGTGGCAGACGAAGAAAAAATATCTACATAAAAAGAAAAGTTAATTGCTCCGTAAAATGACTCACTGAGTGGTTCAGAAATCTTCTCATGCATAAATAGCAAAGTTTTACTATTTGGGTATTTTTTGTTTGGTTCCTTCGTACTGAAAGAGTAATTCTCACAGGCCAGTATCTCCAGAAATAGCAGTAGCTGCATAACTGGATATTATGAAACAAAGCAGATATCTCTTGGTTATAGCTTCCTGAAACTGGAAAGTTATAGGACCCAAAGATAGGATTTTCATTTCTATTCTCTAAATTTACCTATGGACATTTGTTTCAAAGTACTCATGGTGTGCCTAACCTTCACCTTAGCTCTGAGACTGTCAGCAGCATAGCTACTTCTCTTGTACCACATTAAAAAAAAAAGAAAATATATAAAATTAAAGGTATTACCCTTGTAAATCACCATACTAAAGGAATAAGTGTTACGGGCACTGGACTTCAGGTGAGCTTACATGCTATGCTAGTAAATGGCCACCATAATAATCCACCCGTTCCCTGTGAGGTTTTGTATCAGTTGATTCTGTTTCTCATATGACCAAATACGAAGACAATTCTGAAAATGCATGTTAGTGCCTTCAAATCATGGCTGTGGCTGGCAGTGTTCTGTACAGCCAAATATGTACTTTATGATCCCAGATCTCTCTTGCTGTTGTACAATGTGCTTGTTTTGATGATGTCCAGAAGTCCAGTAAAACATGGGCTCTACTCAGATGGGTGATGCACAAATGTGGAACCGAAATGATGTGGATTTTGTGGCAACTGTCTAATTGTTCCTTTTAGCATGGAGGCTGATTTCAAAGCAATGTTCTGCAAAGAATCTATCACAGACAGAATTTGAGGAGGTGCGTTTTGTGTGTGTAGGTAGCTCCTAACACATCACAGACCTGTTCTTTTATTTCAAAAGCAGCAGCTGGATGTTGTAGTTAGGCAGGTGTCTATAAATCCCAGCTCATCAGCTCCAAAGAGGAGAGCATTTTTCATGATGAGGTGGATGACTGAACTGCCAGACCTGGGAGAAACTAGGAGGGGAGAATTGGTATCCTTGAGCTTTCACATGCATATTACATACTTGCAAGCATATTTGCTTTCCAACTTCTAGCTTGGAATTTGGATGGGGATGTTCCTCTAAATAAATGGGAAATACAAAAGTATTATAAGTACCATGAGGCCCCGTATATTTATATTGTTTATGGCTGGGTGTGTTTATGTTAGATGTGTTTCATATGGAGGTTTGTCAGCTGATGCTAGAGACAATGGTTTTACTTTGATGGATGATTAATACATATTGTGTCGTAGCACCTTATATTTGCAGGGGACTTTTGTAAGTTTAAGACAAGATGTAGACTGTGTCATAATACTGGAGTGGTGCAGTCAGCATAGCCTTTAAGGTGTTGCCCACAAAAAAGGGGAGATAAATTCCCTTTCTAAATGAGGTGAGCCTGTGTGCCACAGCCATAACGGCATTGTTAAAAATCAAGGAACAAATTACATTTTTCAGCTGCCAGAAGTGTCCAGTTTAGTGCAGCTCCTTTTGTTCCACCTTCAGTGATGTTCCTTTGCTCCTCTGTAGCAAATCAGGATGAATGGCTGCTCAACCTAGCTGATTTTTTTTTTCTCTTTCTTGTCCCTCTTTGTCCCTCACATCTGATTTCATAGACCCACAATACTAACTTTCTCCTGCTCTCTTTGCCTCTCAGAATAACCTGTCTCTCTGGTTCTGCTCCACTGCTCTAGCATCATATAGTTATTCACTAGGTCCCATGCAATATGCCATGACTACCTCAGGCCTTTATGAAAACCTCTTTTCTTTTGCTTCCTTGACTCTTCAGTGACCATGATTTTCAGAAACAAACAAACAAATCTGTACCAGATTCTTCATTTTTTCCTACTGTGCTTCATTTCAGAAACTAGAGAGACTACTAACTCATCTTTGCTCAAGACCAGTTTTAATTAGATAGGCTTTCTATTGCAGTGTCCTGGGTTCAGCAGTAACAGTCATTTTTTTCCGTCTAAGTAGCTGATGCAGTGCTGTGTTTTTGACTTTCGGCCTGGGAACAGCACTGATAACACC
>WYDI02027853.1:0-34200 GCA_009867235.2 Psittacus erithacus
TTCTTATCTCAACCTGTGGGAGTTGTATTCTTTCGATTCTCTTCCCCATCCCTCCGGGAGCTGAGGGAGGAAGGGTGGGGGGTGAGTGAGTGGGCTGCATGGCAGGCCTTAAACAATGACAGCACATTTCACACTGATGCATGTACAAATGCATAGGGAACCTGATAGTGGCTACAACAGCAGCATTGTTTTGCATTTGAGCCGCTAAGAATTTAACTTTTCAGGGGGCAGTATAACTGCACTGGTTAATGGGACAGATCTTATGTAGCAATAGCCTGTGCCTGCATATTTAAACTGCATGTGTCTCTTAAGGCCTTGCCTGTATTCCTTACCACATTAACTCTTTTGGGTAAATTTCCTTCACCAGCTACCGAATTGCCCATCATCATGCTGCCCTGAAACACATCCCTGTGGCTAACGGGATACGGCTGTGTCATGTCACATTTAGCTGTGTTAACAGGGAGCAAAGCACAGGTTTGGAAGAACCAAGTGTGCCTTTGAAGCCATGCCTGCCAAAACGCTGCCATGAGCACTTTCCCCAGTTGAGGAAGAGGGTTGGACCAGGTGACCTCCAGAGGCCCCTCCCCACCTCAGCCAAACTGATTCTGCAACGTTTCCTTCAGACTATTTGCTTTCTCCTCTCTGTTCGTTTCAGTTAAGGACACCAATGTCCTTCTCCTACTTGCCATCCCACCACACCTGTAGCGTGGCTGGGATCAAACAGCAGGAGACCAAGGCAGGCGCGTACTGTGACAGGGCAGAGGTCGCTTTGCCAGGCCCTGGTCTCTCCGTGCAACGCGGGCCTCACACCTGCAGCCTCGGCACACGGGAGAGGCACAGCCAGGCAAGCAGCAGGCTGTGGCAGCAGCTCTGGCACACAATGCCTGGTGCCTTCTTCCAGGCAGGCCACTGCGTCTGCCGCCATGGCCCGTTTGAGGTCGAAATAAAACCAGTTTCGGGACCGCAGAGGCAGGCAGCCAGGCAGCACCTGCCCGCTCCACCAACCCGTGCCGTAGCTAAGCCCTCCTAGGGCGCAATGGCAGAGCGTGGTTCATACCAGGGAGATGATGCCACCGAATACCGCCGCTACTTCCTCAACCCCTCAGGAATGGGGCGAGGCCGCGCCGCACCGGGCGCCCGCCGGCTGCTGCCGGCCGCCACAGGTGGGGCAGGTCGGCTGCGCGGGGGCCGCTGGGATGTGTAGTTCCGACTGGCGGGCGGAGCGAAAGCGGCTCGGCGGTGTGGACTACAAGCCCCAGGGCGGCGCTGCGCGGCGGGGCTGTAACCGCACTGGGGGAGGAGGCGGTGGCGGCGGCGGGAGGAGGTAGTTTCTGGTGGTGCGGCCCAGCGGCTCGGTGCGGTTCAGAGCGTCCGAGTGGAAACCCGTTTCCAGCTGCCAGGCAGCCAACAGGCAGCTCCAGCCAGGGCGGGGGGGAGATGCGCCTTACTCTTCCCTATAGCGGCAAGCCGCAGCCGTCCTTGATTAACAATTAGCTGGTTCCCCAGTCACCCCCGGCAAGCAGTGTCCCATGCACGCTGACCCGTCGCCGGTAGCTCGCTAAGCCGGCAGCTGACGGCTTCTCCCGCGGTGGTGGCGTGCGGGTCGCTTAAGCCATGGGGAATGGGATGAACAAGGTAACGCCGCTTGTCGTTGTTGCTGTGCGTGAGTGCATGTGTGCGGGCGAGGCGCGGCGGTGGCCGCGGGTGGCGGTCCCTCCCCGCGCCCCCTCCTTTGTGTCGCCCCTGGGCGTTGGGCGCCGCGGGGGCAGTCCGCGGGCCCCCGCGTACGGAACAAAGGCCAGGGCAGGAAAGGCTTTTCCTTTCGACTTCAAGGGTCCCCCGCCCCGCTGCGTGGGGGGAGGGAAGGAGCCCTGACTGCGCGGCTCCCTCGGGGCGCGCCTCTCCCAGCCGCAGCGCGGGCAGGCGGGAGGGGGGCCCTGGTTTCGGTGATGCTCGTCCGGGCTTCCCCTCCCCGGGCGAATCGAGCCCACGTGGTTGGGGTCGGCCCCGCGCCCCCAACGGTCGCTAACGGCTGCAAACAGCCGCCGTGCACCCCGGCGCTGTGCTCCGGTCGGCCTCAGCGCCGGGCCCCTCACTGGCGGGGTCCCCCGCTGGGGCTGCCGC
Organism: Psittacus erithacus; assembly: GCA_009867235.2. Classification (NCBI taxonomy): domain Eukaryota; kingdom Metazoa; phylum Chordata; class Aves; order Psittaciformes; family Psittacidae; genus Psittacus; species Psittacus erithacus. The sequence continues at coordinate 2,125 of WYDI02027853.1, forward strand.
GGCTGATCCGGCACCCCCGGCTTGCGGCAGGACCCGGAGCTGTCAGCCCGGCCAACCCATCGTTCAGCTTGTCCGTCTCTTGCTCCCCGTCCCTGACCACTCCTACTCTCCCCAGCCCTCCCGCCGGCCCTCGAGGGTCTCCCCGGGCAGGCCGGTGTGAGCGCCGAGCTGCCGGTGTGTACGGGCAGTGGCCAGAGGGCTGGTCCCCGTGATGGTGGGACGGGAAAGCGCTTGGCCCCAGTGGGGATCGCAGTGAGAAAGGAAGATGGATCTGTTTTGCAAAGGGTGTTGGCTTTTTGCAGTGGGGGCTTATTGTAAGCGCTGATTCCTCTGGCATGCCGTGGTTTGTATCAAGGGACAACTGTGATTTTTCTCAGTATCTCCACCTCTGTTTTAAACCCAGGTTTGAAAGTGTGGTCGTAACCAGCCTTTTATATATAGCTTACAGTGAGGAACAGGAGTTGAGTCATCTCTTCTGTCAAACATCCTGCTTTGGGTACTTTGGGAGTAGCTTTGCTGTGAGCATGGCCTCTGACAAAGCGAAGAAGAAGAGCTAGAAATACCTGCTCACGAGTTATCCAAGTCTGACGTCTTTGCCCCTGGAAGCCAGATTGGTGAATGTCCAGAGTGCTTACTGTACCACCTGGGAGGTGAACCCTTTTCATCCTATGGATTAGAAACATTGAAATAGAAACTTTAGGCAGGGGAAAGATCTGGCTAGTTAGTCCAACCAAGTTAGGAGGTGGAACCTCCCTTGGTCCTCTCAATTTTTTATTTTAGAGTCCGGTGAGAATGTTGTGATACGTGGCCACTCCTAGAAGGTACCTACAGGGAGTGGCAAGTTGGGAGGAAACACAGATGGAGACTTCTTTTGGACTTCTGCTATGTAGTATTCTTCTGAGAATGCTTGAAATTATCAAAACGTTTAGAGGGACCGGATATGGGATGCTAAAGTTGCAGTCTTGGGGAGGGGGAAAACAGACAATTATCAGTCCTTTGATGGTTAGCACTCTTTGTCTGCATTACATTTTCCTGTGGTACTGTGTGGGCAGGAGTTGGCAATCTGTGACTCCAGGCAATTTGGTTATTTTAATGCTGTTAACTGTTGTCCTGATACATACCAACTGGAGCTTTCAGGACAAGCATAGTACTACTTTTATTTTTTCCTCCTTTTTTATGACTGTATCTAAGTGGAAATGTTCAGCAGTTTTGAAAGAGCTGGCTCCTTTAAGGAGGCTACAATCACATTGGGTACTGGCCATCAGGGTTATTTTTGTAGGGGTCCTATGTGTAGGTCTGGTACTTGCCACCTTTAGAATGTGCCCCTGGATCATCTGTTCCTTTTGATCTCGTGAGTCAGTGGTGGAGGGGCAAGGGAAGGTGTGGAGTCATCAATGCTGATATTGGGGCATTTGCTTGACTCAGTGTAGTCTATCAATGCAAATTACATTAGTTTCAAACTGAAGCGTGCATTTTTATTTTTTTTTTTTGTGTGGTAGAGCTATATGCAGATGGTAGGAGAAAATAAGCAGCTTATTCGATGGTGGATTATTTCATTTAGGGAATCTGTTTGTACTGATGCCAGGGGAAGAGGATTAGTGGTGACCTGTAATGGGTATGGTAAGGAAAAGCTCCAGAGCTTGCTACAGCTGCTGTGGCTGCTCTTGGATGCTGAGCCCTTCTCATGGCATGGTCCCCTTATATTTTTCTGTCATATGATATTGATGTATTTCATAGCAAATAGCAGTTGCACCTGATCTGTGGCCATTAGTGCTGATCAAGGGCTGGAGGCCTTGCATTCTTTTTAGGTGGGTTTGTCTGTTGTTTTCTCTGTAAAATTAGCTGTGCCTAGGGTTTTTTTTTTTCCTTAAGCCCACCTGAGCCTCCTGACTTCCCAAATTAAGCTGAAAGCACTGGTTTATAAATACCCTTCTTACTCTGTTTGGAGGAAAACTGGCTGGTGAGCATGTGTTGATTTAGCTATTATTAATTTTCAGTGCTTTTCTTTTTACATCTTTTAAGTATAGGATGAGTAATGGGGTCTGACTTGGGAAATTGTTTGGCCTGATTTGTCTTCATGCTTAATGTATAACTTTGACTTGTAGTCAAAGTTCACGCTGAACTGTCTTTACAAATTACAAAGGTGTTTTCCTGGAGCTGAAGTCTAGTGGCTGGGATGGTGACAAGAGACTGCAGTCCTTAGATTTGATTATCTGTTAACAGCATATGCTTAATAAAGAGCATTTCCTGGGTTTTAGTTCTTGTTCACCCTGTTAGAGTTAACTGCCTGTTATCCGTGCAGACTTTTCTGAAGGGTTATCTCTACAAAAACACAGATAAGCTCCATTCGTTACAGAAGTTGATGCATAAGAAATGTAAATGAGTGTGGATAGTCAGAGCTGATGCAACCAGTTCTATGGAAGTCAGTGAAGCCGCACCAGTTCGCGTGAGAGGCAAATCCCACTCCTTGACCTGTGCCACTTGCCTGTACCAATGGACAAGGTGGGTTTATCTTCTCCTTTTACAGAACCTGACCATCTCCACAAAAAGCCCAGTGAACTCCTGGAGCACCCATCAGTACTAGTGCATCTACAAGCAAACACTGGGCCAGGAGTTAGATGCTTTATTGTAAGTGTATGTCTGTATAGGAAACAGCAGCAAAGTAGCCCTTGAAGCCACTTTCCAGAGAGGTGTGTTTTCAGGAAGGACTTCTCTGGACTTCTTTCCAGAGAAACTGCCAACTGGAGCAGCTATCATGCATTGCAGGGCCCTGCCTTTGTGCAAGGTGGAGAAGGTGAGGTGTTTTCATGCGAGGTACAAATAATGACGAGAGTCTCTTGGTTGTGCATTCTTCTACATATGTTACTTAGTCCGTGGTCATATTCTCAGTGTTTCGGGTCATATAAGGAGGCTACTGTTTTTATTCATAAAGCAGTGGTTGAAAAGTTCACAAAAACAACCACCTTATTTTCTTTCTCTTCTGACTCCCACCCCTTCTCTCTCACACACCCCTAGCAGCCATCGGCCTTCATTTTGCACAGCCTGGAGTTGCAGTTACTGAAGGCAGTGTGAGATGACACAGCTGAAAGTTCCCAGCCGTAGTCTAGGGCCGAAGTATTAAGTCAGCACGGCATGAAGATTCACTTCTTTCCAGGTAGCTTTCACCCATAGTTATGTTTCTTGCTTCTAGAATGACTAGGGCTACACGGGCAATGTGTCTTTTGGTTGCACGGTGTCCTGATTTCCTATCTAGCATACAGCGTTGCTTCATGATGCACAAATGCAAACTTCTGGACTTTTACTCCTTTACCAACAACAATCTAAAAAGGCTATTTTTGCAACACCAACACCTCCCAGTCTCTTGGTATCTTCACTTTATGATGACTAACCTTAATGACTGTGACTAGAATTTAAGCTTTTATCCTCTCTTGGGAGCACATATTCAATGTAGAAATAATGTCCTGGAGTCTAAAATGCTATAGTTTAATGGTGATGTGATTTGAGATTTGTGCTGCAGATAGGAAACACCAGATAGCTATTTAAAAATATCAGACAGGCTTTTTTCATTATTTATTTTTTTAAGCATAAGATGAGGGAGCTGGCTGGGGTGATCTGATTGGTGAAATTCATTCATAACTTGAGCCTTCTTTTGCTTTAGAGCGTGTTTCCTGTTTGCAGAATTTGGGCCTTAGCAATGGCCCTTGGGTACTGTACTCTGGAGCAGCTACAGGCTTCTGATTCCTGCCTGGGATGGTAGCCTTTGAGAGCTGCACTTCTAGCAGAGTCATCAGGTGTGCTTAAAATAATGAATTGGGCCATAAAACCATGAGCGTTGTGGATGCAGAAGGGGACTGCAGAATATTTTAAGGGTTCTTTTCCCTACTTGATAGTCTGGCATTGGAAACTGCCCTGCTGATTTCTGATGTCTTTTTAAGAATGTTGTACAAATGAAGAAGGAAAGAAAGAAAGCTCAGCCTTCTCTTATCTGTGCAAAACTTACAGGTGTCTGTTTGTACCAGACTAAAGGAACATTTTCTTGTCTAGCTGGTGTTGTCAAGCAGCTTTTGATTTGTAAGCAGTTCAGGATACAGCAAGGGTCCCAGAGAAGCGGTCTTTCAATATCAGTGGTGGAATTGAGTGCTGTGGTTAGAGCTGATATAAGAGAGATCATCCAGCAAAGCTGAGAGGGAGGAACGTTTGCACAAAGTGAAGCTGCAGAGAGCGTGAGAAGTGCTCAGGCTTTCTGTTTTTTGCAAGGCTAGATAAATAACAGTGAACATGATGTTTTTATCACATAAAAGCACTGGAGTTAAGGCAGGTCACAAGCTATTTTGCAGGCCCTTCTACCGCCTTGCTAACCTTTGCGTGGTAAGCTAAGTCGCCTTTCAGTGGGAAGGCTACAGTGAAACAGAGGCTGGGGTGATAATCGCCGATGGAAAGGCTTCCATGACTTTCGGAACTTTGCGGCTTCGGGGCTGAGCAGAATGGGTGGAGTTTTCCCTTTAAATAGCTGTGTCTGAGAGACTGTTGCTGCTGTTGTGGTGACACTTGGATGTTGCTAAGGCTTTAGGAAGTCGGCGCTGACATATCTGTATTGGTGGTATGTTCTGCATGCACCGAAGTAAATGGATCATATGGTTTCACCACTGCACTTCTGGTCTGTTCAAAGGATATGGGTGTGGGTCAGAGGCTTCAGGTGCCAGAGAACAGAATTCATGGCCAGAAAATGCGTTTTTTGGTGTGCCTGGGGTTTTTTCATGTCCTTACTGCTGTTCCCAAGTTGGGAGGGTTATGAAAGGATGGGAGGGGTAGTGCTGCAGTGTCACCTGCCTGTGTGTGTGTGCGTGCACACAGGCATGTCCTCTGACTACACAGGCTGGTCCTCAGGGTGACCTTGAAACTCCCTGGTTAAAGTCTTGCAACTGAGCACTGCAGACTTTTGGGAGCTTTGGGGTAAGTGGGTAGATCTGGGAGAGAAACACACAACTTGAGAATTTTCATGAGTTCTCTTACACAGTGATTTCCTCTGTGGAGCAACCCCACAGTGCTGCAGCCCTTGACTTGCATGTCTTTGCAGAAGACTCCAAGGATGATGTTTTGCAGTGCTTTATGGAGCTTGCTTAGCAACCTTAGGCAAATCACCTCTTTTGTATGAAGTTTCATCATTAGTTAAATGAGGGTAACTCTTTTCCTGCTGCGGGGGGGAGGGATGTGCTGTGCAGCCCACTTGGTATTTGTAAACCACTTTTGTTATCCTTGGAGAGCCTACTTTGTGTGCGCATCCCCGTGATTAACAACCCCTGGCTGTCAACAAATGCTCTCAAAGTGTGGAGTACCTAAAGCTATGTAGTTTGAGAAGGTTGCAAAGAGGCACAAAATGTTGTCAGGGCTTTTTAGATTGTGTTTGACAATAGTCTGCTGAAGTAGTATGTTCCATCCTGTATGCAAATTGAACTTTGTCAAATTGTCTTACCACAAGATATCTGTATTTGATACTATATTTCTTTCTCACAGATTCTGCCTGGCTTGTTCGTTGGCAACTTTAAAGGTAAGATCAGTTTTATCATTATCTCTAGGATTACTTAGCAGGGGCCTTAAGGTGTTGTTTTACAGGCCTGTGGAATTCACTTACATCTCTGCAGTTTCTTTAATCCCATCTCGCTTCATTTCTGGATGCACCTGGTAGCACTTAAAGAAGAACTTGTCTGCTCTCTCATCCATATGCTGTTCTGCAAGTACTTTAAGAGAAGAAAAATCTCTTCGGAGCATGCTTCAGCTGGAATTCCTAAACATTGGCCTGCCTTAATGATTCCTGTGCTTGGCAGGCAGGCAGGCCGGCCTGTGAGCCAGACAGATTCTTTGTAAGGCTTATTTCAAGCCTTCCTTATAAGTAAACACTTAGTATGCCTCCTGCTTGTTGCTTTCATTATTTTGGTTATTTATAACAACTGCTGAAGAGTTCTGTTATCACTGCTTGTGAGACTGATAGGTCTGGATATTGCTGTCTGACCATTGATACTTGTACTGTCTCTGTCACAGATGTAATACTGTGTTGGTTTTTTTTTTCCTTTTTTCATGAGGCTTATTTTTTGTCTACAGAAAGACAGAACCATATTTAGAAAACACAGGAAACTTCATGTAGGCATCCAAATAAACGACCTATTCTGAAGGCACCCTGTTAGCAGCAGTTTGAGCTGATTGTCCCTACTCAGAAAGTAAACCAGTTGTGCCCATACAGTTGTTTTCATACATGTAGACTGTTTCTGCTATGCTTGAGTACAAAAGCAAAGCAGGACTCATAGGGGCTATTGCAATATCCTGTCCTTCCTGGTCTGGCTTATATCAAGAGGTCTATTGGACTGGACAACATCTACATTAGATTTAGATGGTGCTGCACCTCCTCTCTGCCTCATGCCCCCTTCTCCTTTTTCCCCCTATCCCAAAACCTGTGAGTTCAGTGTGTTTTGGCCAATTTACTTGCCTCTGCACCTGCTGACTCATGTTGATGGTCGGTGCTTGCTGCCCCTTGGGAACTGGAGCTGATCACCTTGAAAGGATGCCCAGAGGTACATGTGGAGTTAAAAGCTGCCTTTTGTCACACTGGGATGCAAACCCAAGTATATCAGTTTGGGGGGGAGTTAATCATGCCATGATGAGGGAAATGAGAAGATGGAGGTGAGTTTATACTGGTGGAAGTAGGTAATGAAAGGAGAGAAAAAAGAAAGCTAGCAAGAAAAAAGGAAAACAAGGGGAAAAAGGATAATTTTGAGAGCACTTAGACATATCACTGCATGGGTGGCCAGTGACAAAAGTAAGTTGGTCACAGCCATGTTGCTTCCTCATTTTTATTTATTTTATTTAATTTCTTTTCCTGTCAAGAAATTCAGGAGGGGTAGAATGGGAGGATGTTTGATAGCGGAGTCCTTCAGGTTTCAAACTGTCTGGCAGGATGGGCTCAGGGAACATGGCTCTCAATCTGCCCCTCTCACTGTGGCCATCTGGTAAGCCCTTGGTAGTCCACTCAGGGGAGCAATAGCCAGCCAGAGCATCTGTTTCTTGGTGTAGTTCTGGTTTTGGGTGATGAACCAGCTAAGGGGAGTTGGCCAGGGTTGCAGAGTGAGTCAGCATCTCTGCGGAAACCAGGGCCTTCGACCCTCTGGCTGGTGCTTCTCTGGCCACTCAACTGCGTGTCTTGCAAATGGTGCTTAAATGGCATGTCAGGGCACTTCTATGCAGAGTAGAAGGATGCACATGAAGGTGGTGTAAGTGGGCAGTGCTTCTGGAAGTCAGGCTGAAAAAAAAGCAGAGGCTGAAAAAAAAGCAGAGGCTGAAATGCTTCAGCTACTGCCATAGGGTGTAAGGATGGATTGGCTTTAATCCCAGTGTTTGTGTTCGAGGTTCTGTTTATGAAATTGATTTAGAACACAAACAAAATGTTAATTTATTTATTGCTATGACCTTTGGTCATAATGCATTTAACCATTATGTTCTACCATCATGAGTATCTGTTGTTATAATCTTAAATTAGCTCTCATACCTGGAGAGGAAGAGAGAAGGTTGGTGTTACAGCACTTCACTAATACAACAGCAGACTTTCTGCATGCCTTGTTCCTCAACCCCTCCCCCCTCCCACCCTACTTAAAAGCAGTTTACATGAGCCCTCTGTGCAGTGAGGTCATCCCAGTTAGGAGCAGGGTGCTGGTGAATCTCCGGTGTACTTTCCTGGAGGAGTTTGATTGCCATGTTCTTGGGGCATGTTCTGGCATCTGGCACTTCTTGAAAAAGCAACTAATAAATTTTGAGACTGCCATAAAGGGGATCCTTGGCTGAGAAATAATCAGCAGAATATATAGTTGGGATTGGTTAGAGTATCCCAGTCGGGGCAGTTGAAATGTCTAGATACTTTCAAAGACATGGTTTACACAGTTCCTTTGTGGAATGCACGTTGGAGCAGGCTTCTATTTCTTCAGCTTGAGACGGTTAGCTTGAATTGAATAAAGTGGCATCTTGTCAGTAAGAGGAGTAATACTGAATCCCTGGCACTGTGTATCTCTCCCGGACGTAGTGCTGAGGCTTTGTATCACCGTCATGGCCTCTGTGCAGGCGATAGTAGAGAGGAGGGAGCATCTGCAGAAAGCGGGTCAGGGAAATCTCTCGCAGCTGCTCTGATCTGCCCTCTAGAGGAGAGCTCTTCAGGCAGCCGGGGCAGGCAGGGTTTCCGTAGCTAGGTCAAAATAACTCTTCCAGACAGTCCCGTCTTCCTGCTGCGTGGGGGGACACTGACAGACTGGGAATAGGCGCAGTTGTTCCACATGGGTGCCTTCCTGCTGAGCGAAGGCAGGATGTTAAAGATGTTAAACACTGTAATCCTGGATAGCTGTTGTCTGGAGAGAAGGTATCCAGCAGTTGTTCTGATTGGGGAATTATTACTCAATATTCAGCAATATTTCTACTTCATGTATAGGGTTTCTTACTGTCTTTTTAGGTGTAACCAACTTAAAAAAAATCCATGACAGACAGAGCAAGTGCAAACTCCTCTGCTGAGGAGATCTCTGATAGATAAACTGAGCCCAGGAAAAACTTGTGAAATAAATCTGTGAAAGAAAAGGTTTGTTGTCTTCTCCTATTCAAACTTTTAGGCACATAGAATGAAAGGGGCTTTTATAACCACCATGGCGTCTTTAGGATAGAAATTTATGTGTAGTCCTAGTACGGAAAACACTGTAGAACGTGCTAAAAAATCCCCACAAGTCCACATAACTTGAGTGTGTCTCTGGAAAACTCCTGAAAAATCATAGATCTCAGCATGTCTTTAGTGCTTTTTATCTTGTAAGATATATAAGCATGATTCTGCTTATTAATAGCATGTTAAAACTGTTATGTCACTGAGAGAGTGTATTTGAGATTGGACAGCTAGAGGGCAGAAAAATTCAAGAAGAACCACACTTATCCATACGAAATACCAGGACTTGAGTTTAGTCTAAATGCCCAGAAGAAAACTGAGCTCCTGGGCTTCTTCACTGAAAGTTAATGAGGAGTTATTTCTTTGCAAGTGGGAGAGTGGTGGCTAAGAGAAAAATGAGGGAAGAGAAAGAAGTAGTTAACTCTTCTTCCTGCCTCTAGTTTGGAGAAAGTTTTGGATTGTTCCAGATGTACCTTACAGATGAAATTTAGTATTTTCAAAAGACAAAGAATTTATTGTGGGATTGCAAGCCAGCATGTCTACTGCATTGGAAACCTGATGTCCCTTGAAAGGCATCTGTGCTCATGATGAAAGTAGGAGCTTTGTTCCTCAAGAGACTGATATGACAGGGCTTTTTAGCCTGTTTCTCTACACAAATAGAAAAAAACCTGTTTCTTCTGATAGGAGGCACTAAATAAATGCTTATTTGGTTCCAGACCAAAAGGTGTAGCAGTAGTGAGCACCACAGACTCAGGAGTGTTTCTGCCTTGAATATTAGAGAGCTTGTGTCCTTCCTTATAATCATATTTGGAAGATTCAAGTTTTTCCAATGGAATATTTGGGGGCTTTTTGATTTGAAGGGGAAAGCCACAATATGAGGTTTAATTCCCCCCAAAGAGTCCAGTATTGCTGTGGATGAGCTGGAGAGTCTAGGGAAAGTTTCTACCCTTCCAGTTAATAAGTGTGTAAAAAGGCAGTGCCCACCAAGCGATTCTGCTGTGTTTACATAGCCAATTAATCCCTATTATCAGCTGCTTTATTTTTTGGGAGGGTGGGAGATGAGTATTGCTCTTTTCTAAGGTTTTATTTCAGGTACTGAAAACAGGAGAGGGTAAAGACTCCTTTTTTCAGGTTCATCTTTTGAAAGAAGATGCTTACAGGTACTCTCATTAAACAGAGTATGGGACCCTTTTATCACCTTTCTCACTCCCTGAAAAGGTCATTCTGAGATGCTGGGACAAAATACGTATGAGAACATAGTGTGGAATGGGGACAGGAGATGTGGAAGTTTTGTTTATGTGCTTAGTTTCTGGGTCTGTATGTGTCTGTAAGTGCAGATGGACTCTGGAACAAAGCTTTCCTGATGGGAGACCATTCTCAGTAATAGCTCTTAGTGCTCTGTACCACTGGAGAGGAGGTTCTCCTTTAGGTAGGTATCTATCTCTGGTTCTCTCCAAAGCAGAAAATAAAGTGTAGACAAAAAGTTTCTTTATTTAAAAAAGTAACCTAATGATGATGAAACTGTAGTCTATACATCTGCAGATTGAGACTTCATACTGTTGTCCATACAGGGCTGACTTGCCTTCTCTGAGCACTTACTTATTTTTGTAGAAATAAAAAAAAAAAATTTATACTGAAAACTTAATACTAGCTTACAGTGCTATACGAGCATGTCTGTCTTCTCAGCCTAACTAACAACAAAGTTAGAAATGTGAGCTTTGGAGGAAGAAGGGATGATGTCTTTAGTTTGGGATAGCTGGCTAGTGGGAGTAAAGGTGACAAAATTCAAATAAACTAATCTCAGTTATTTTGTGGAGACACTTAATCTTCTAAATTCACAAGTGAGTTGCAGTTAAATGTTGCAGATAGGTCTGTATCACTGTAATGCTTTTTTCCCTTGTTCCTGACAGGATGCTTTTGTATTTTGTTGTTAGCAGTAGAGATGGAAAAGACTCTACAGCTTTTCTTCCCATCTAATGCTCCAAATGGAGAAATCTTTATTCCTCAGCTTGATCTCTGTGGAGGTACTAAAATAGTAAAGTAAGAGGGAATAGTTGTATGTCCATTTGTGACTTCATCAGCCTAGTGTTTGAGTCCCTGAGTCATTGATATGTCTTACTTGGAGCGGCTGGAGCAGTATTGTCTCCCTTTTGCTTATGGGGGATGAAAGCACAATATGCTAGGCCGTTTGCTCCCCAGACACACAGTAAGGCTTCCCAGAGCTGCAGGGAGACAAATTCTGGCTCACACGCCCAATGCACCCCCCCCCAAGTCCTATTTTGATGACTGCCATTGCTTTTGCAATTGAGTGTTTGCATTTCTGTGTATGGAGAGAGTAAGCTAGGAGTCATAGAGTGAAACTGGGGGAAAAGAAGCGAAGTGTGGGTGTGGGAGGGAGAGAGGAAGATTTCTCCAATCTGAATTGTGGCTTTTTGTCTAAGGAGAGATTTTCCTGAAGGCTTTACTCAAAAGTCCACATCATCTAAGTGTTTTGCTGTATGAGAAGGAGTATTAGGTAACCTACTGGGAAGAATAATACCATGCTTGATGGACCCTTTCGAGGTGAACAAGATGGACTCTAATAGGTTTATTTCATCTTTAAATTTGGAAATGGAGTGTTGCACCCAGTGATTTCAAAATGCGAGCCTGCATGTTGTACAGCACTGTGCTGTGGTAATAATAGTGATTCTTCTGGCTTTTGGTGGTCCTTTGCATAGTCCCTTAATTTTTTGAGTAATCTATGGTATGAGACCATGAGTGACAGGATATCTCATTTTTACTGCTGTTTAAGTAGCTTTGTCTATAGTATCTGTAGAAGCTTATGGCAGGTGCCAGGGGAACTAGGGGAATTTCCCCTTTGTAAACTGTTTAAAGTCTAGATCCAGATAATACAGTAATTGTCTGGGAAGCTTTTTCTCCTATATGTTTGTGATTTGAGTGGTTGTTTCCTAAAGATATTGAGGACCTGCTGGTTACCCTGGGATGTAGATCTGGTTTAGCCATTTCCAGCTTGTTTCTGGTAATATCTGAAATCTCGTCGTCTGTATAGTTTTGATGTGTTGAAATTCCTTTAGCCTAAGTCCTTGGTTAACTGAAGAACTAAAATAATTCAGTCCTTTTGAGTTGTGCTATGTCCATTAGGCTTTTCACACTGATTCAAAGCAATTAACATTTACTTTGGATCACATCTTCTTTTAAAGCTGTTTGCTTCGTGCGGCAAGCCATTGCTTACCATGTTACACTGGTAATTAGAGATCGGGGTCTGGCAGTGCTAAGTATGTATTCACGCAGTGAGTTCTAGCCAGCAGGTTCTGAAATATGCATTTAGCCTTTGGAGAACAGAAAGCAGTGATTTTTTAGGGACATTTAAGCTCGCTTCTGGACTTCACAAGTCCTTGTCTGCTTAGGTGTTCTCTGAGGAATCATAACTGCCCTATAAACTTAAAAAATCTGAAGGTCAGGTGGATTAGACTTCCCTTGGCAAACATTTGTGTTTCTTCTTTGAGATGCTTACTCTGACATCTTTTTAGGAAATTTTAATTGTTCTGTGAAGCTAGACCTTAATTCTGTTTCAGACCTAAATCTGCTAGTTTTCTTCTGAAGGATTAGGCATCTGTGGTGGTTGTGCAGGCTTGACCAGTAGCAAGTGAAATCAGTGCAATTTTGACCTGTCTCTCTGTTCTATTAGCCTTAGAGAAGCTTTCATAATTGGATTACGTTTAAATTTTATTGCCTCTTCCTGTGCTCATGCAGATCTTGTCTGTGGAGCAGTATAATTAAATGTCCAATTCCTCTTTGTGATGTAGAGAAGGCACTGAAACTTTATAGTATAATGGAATAAGATGTGTGCTAATTGAACTCATGCACGTACATAAAGAATGTCCAGGTGATGCTATTGTTATTTTTGTACCTAGAGAGAGACAGTTTGAAACCTTTGTGGTCAGTGCTCTTTTTTTGTGTGCAACCAGGCTAATGTGAACAGATCGTATGGGCAGATTTGGAAGGCAGGTGTTCACAAAACTACTGCTATAATTGCCATGGTGTACTGTGCCATTCTCAAGCAAAAAGGTCAAAAGTAAATGCACACAAACTAACTTCTACCTGAATTAGTGGTTCTTTGAGATAATTTTCTAGCACATTAATGGTTTTGTATGGGGAAGGTTGCTCATTCATGATAGATTTTTTTCTATGAGAAAGAAGGTAAAATAGATCATCTATGTTTTCACGTTATCTAGCATCAAATTTTCAGTCGCCCTAGTTTGCTTTCCAGTTTTGAATGTTTGAAACCCTTGGTTACAGGTCTAGGAACCACTTTTTTACAACTGCACTTCCTTGCTGTAGCATTGTGCTTTTTCACACATTGTACTATTTATTGCCTTGATCTCTCTTCAGAATTCAAATTATGGTATGTATTGGCTAAATGCACATTTTACCCTACTAGTCTCTAGGAAGTAAGAATTTAGTTATCATTTTGGTTTGCCCATTAATACCTCAATTCAAGTGTAACAGTTGGCTTCACTTCTCAGCCCTGGATATCAGACAGTTTGTCTCCCAAGTGGAACTGCATCTCCTGAAGGGGTATTTGTGGGTAGAGAGGAGGTAAGCTATTTCTTGTACAGCTCTGACTGCTTGTTCAGATGGCCATCACCTGCACATGGGCATACACAGACTTACATTTCAGATGCAAAATACATGAAACTTCTGACTTCAGAACATATTCCTGAGTCACTTAAGTTTGTTCTTTAAATAGTATATGATTTGTTTTGGAGTTAGAAGTTTGTCTTCCCGTTACCCGCTGTGATGGTGTTCTAGAACAGCTGCATTTGGGGTTTTGCTTTGCTTCATGAAGCTTCAGAAAAAAAAAAAAGTACAAATGATAAGTGATTTTCAGCATGCACAGTGGAAAGTAGAGTGGGCTATTTCAAGAGATTAAAGAAATTTTGTTCCTTTTCTTCCCTTTATCACAGATGCCCGAGATGTAGAGCAATTGAGTAAGAATAACATTACGCACATTCTTTCAATCCATGACAGTGCTCGCCCTATGGTTGAGGTAAGAGGTGTGGGGGACTCCATGGTAAATACTGACTTTGTTGTTGTTGACTGTTACAGTCATCTTGGGGTTAATTTCTTATTCTGTACAATTGGTGTTTTGAGACTGGTGTTCCTGTGGAAATGTTTGACAGCTGTACTTTTGGCATCCAGTCTTGGTTTTCGTTGTTGCTGCTGTTATAACAGTAAAAAATCTAAGTGACAAAGGAAGAAGTAATTACACTGTCAATGTAATGCAATAATGGAATTGTGTTACTAATTTAATAGTGAAGGTAAGTTTTCTTCTGTGTGCGGGTCAAACAAAACATAAACAACATTTCCTCTCCCCTTTTCCCATTACCAAACCTCCTTTGTGCTTGGGCCCCTTTCTTAGCAGATGATTGCGAAGAGGTTTGTAGTCCTTTTCTGTGTAAAATAGCCTTATTTGGGCTAATCATGTAATATAGCAGAGGTTTGTAGGTCTCCAATGCTTTAACATGAAGTAGTATTCCCCATTTTACTGAAGGGAAGCTGATTTGAAGAGCTGAAATGACTTGACTTTCTGTGTCATGTTGAGCAGCGAAAGAGCTGGGACCTGGCTACGAGTCTTATCTTTTGGATTGTTTTGCTCTCTTCTTTACACCAGCTTACCTTGGAAGGAGGGGTGTTTGGGAGTTTGGCTGGGCTTTGCTACACCTTAAGATCCTGCTGTGTGATTTTACTTTGGGAACAGTTGTCCCCTTAAATTCGTTTGTTCCTTTTCTGCTTTCTACTTTTCATGAAAATATGCCAAAATAGTGGGTAGAGCTGGTGTTAGCTCTCAGGTGCTGCTGGGAATTTCTGCATTTCATTCTCTTCAAGTAAGGTCTTTAGTGAATTCAGTCCTTAAACTACAGAATTTCTACCTCTCCCGAGCAAGTCAATAGCTAAGCTGAGCAAAAGGTGTCCCTAATATGTCATGGTTAAAACCAAAGTCAGATTAATGGTGAACTCGGGGTTGACCTTGAACTTAGGAGTGTGCTGAAGCAGAGCTTTAGCTGTTGACTTTTATTATCTCCATTTGACTTCTGTTGTGCCTGATGCTTATTATGTCTGAAATGTACTGAATTTCAAGAGTGCTCTTAGTTGAAGAGATAAACTGGGTAAGGGACGTTTAATGTTTCCTGTAGGGTGCTGTTGTCTAAAATGAGTAGAAGCTCGCTTTGTTTTATTATCATGATTAGAAAAGTAGGAAGACTAATTATGGCACAGATAATTATGGCCGGTGTTTCTTGTGGAGGTGGTAGTTTTGGCAGCCCACAAGCTGTCTTCTCACTTGTGGTGGTGTATCTGTTTGTGAGGCTGCATAGTAAATAGACCTGAGAGCTTTTGTGGGTTAAATATAACCAAGTCACCATTTCTTCCTCTAGCTACTGCCACAAAAGACATGATGGATTGTATTTACCCAGATCTATTCCTGAGCTGGTTTACAATAATGTATCAAAAGTTACAGTGGCATGGAAACAGCTAGTGGCTGTTTGAGGATGGGCTTGCTTTATTCACCTGTGCTTCTAAAAGTTTCCAACTGTGCCTTCTGTTTTCTGTGCACAATATATTCCTTTTTGTGACGGTGGTCTGGAAAACAACTGTTGAAACTTCTCCCCAGTTCTTAAAGTAGTGGAAGCAAGCTCCATTTGTTTGGGAGCTGATTATTGATTACTTTATCATTCATGGTCTTACTGTGGTGTTTGTGTGCAACTAAATGCTTCTGTTAGGAACAAGAGCCTAGAAAACATTTGCTAGGTTGTGTTACTTCTTTTGTTATTTACATCCTTGTCAGGTTGTAGGTGGGTTTGTTTACAGCCTGTGTATCCACATTGTGCTCTGGGCTTCTTCTCAAGTCCCCTGAAGTCAAATGGGAATGCTTTCCCTATGTGCCTCCCTCTTCCCCTTTCCCGCTGGATTTCACTTGTGGAAAAGCTAGGGTTCAGAAATTTGATGTTACTCAGACCTTTAAACATGGAGTTGCAGTGATATGGGAATCTCCCCTCCCTGAGATTTTGTGTGTGTGTGAATGTTTATCACCTGTAAAAAGCTGCCTTTTCTTGGACTGCAGTAGTTGCATTTGTCTTTTGCTGACAATATTTTATCTGAAGTATTTCCTATTTAACCTGTAGGAAATGCTGCAAATACTTCATTCAACAAAACTTTCTGTTTAGTGCAAATCATGGAAGGTGTTTTTAGACATCAGAAACTCAGTAGTGTTATAGTAACATGTTATCAAAGAGAATTTGGCCTTTTTTTGGCTGTCTGTGGAACAAGTGAGTATCTGTGCATAACTTAGCTCTCAAAATGTTCATAAAGCCAGATACTGAAGTTTCAGTAATGACTGTTTTGGTGCAGTAATACTTCTGATACAGCACTTAAAGGTGATAATGATGTTGGGTAAAGAAATGACCAAACAAAAATGACTAATCTGACTTCATGGTCCATGCTTAAGAATACAATGCTAAAAAAATAAAAGCAAACGCCAGTGTATGTGGTGAACATCAACTTGCGACAGTTTTCCATGTTAGTAACTTATCATATTACCCCTCTCTGTGATGTTACAGTCTTTTACTTGATTGTTTAAAATGCTCACGGTACCTTTTAAAAAAGTGTGGTTTTCTCTGTGCTTTATATACTGCAGTATTTGGATATATGTTCCTTTAGTTCCTCATAAGTTGGTAAGCTACTAGAAAATGATTGAATCATTTCACAAGAAAGTATTTTACTGGTTTAGGTTACATAGTGTGTGCCTGTTGTGAAATAACTTAAAAAGTGTTCCTATGCAAATTTAGTTTCAGACATTGCATCAGTAATCATTTACAAACCCTCGTGGATGTCTGGTTTATGGATGGCTCATTATCAAAGACTGGATTTAGGAAGTTGTGTACTTTCAAGCTGGAATAATAGGAAAAAGTAGGTTTAAAAATCAGTTGGATTCTGAGACTTTTTATACCATTAGACATTGGCAGCCTGCATTAAGTGTAAGATACAGAATTGTTCTGTAGGGTTTTGAGAGATTTAGACTGGACAGAATTTGCCAAAATCTGACCTGAACTATTTTGCAGTATTGCCCTTTAGTTCTTTTTGTATAAACTGTTTCAAGGAAGTTTGTCCTATAATAACCCTGAAATTAATTTACGTTTAGAGAGCATCCTAAGGCTATTGTTCCAATAAAGTATACCATGGTTATACAGGGTCTTAACCACTTAGGTGGTTTTGTAAAAATGCAGGTTTATAACTCCATCACAAAAAACTACAGGTAACTGGTGGTGGTTCCAAGAGAAAGGACTGCATACTGTATGGAACAGGGTTTGTTATTTCACATGCACAGAAGTCTGGTGTCTTCCCCCACCTCCCCAAGTAAGAGCAATGTCCAACAGTATTATATGTGTTCTTGCAGAGGCTCAGAAGCAATAGCCTTGGTAAGTCAAGTTGGCTCTTCTAGGTCACTTTGGATGTCTGCCGATGGAATACTCACAGATGTTTTATAAATCCACACAAAAGCTATATATGGAGGTGAATAATTAGGTTTCTTGCCACCTGCATTCTAATCTATATCTTGACTACTTCAGGTTTTAAAATCTATGTTCATAATGTGAGATACACTGAAGAGTGGATGGGGAAACATATCTTAAGAGTGTGCTTTAAACAGTAGTGTATCTTGGTGGTAACCTGTTGAATCTATCCAACAGGTTGTCATCTATCTGTAAGGCCTTTGACAGGGTCCACCACAACAGCCTCCTCTCTAAACTGAAGACATGGATTTGATGGATGGACTGTTTGACAAATGAGGAATTGATTGGATGGTCGCATCCAGAGGGTAGTGGTCAATGGTTCAATGTTCAGATGGAGATCAGTGATGAGTGGTGGCCCTCAGGGGTCCGTACTTGAACAAGTACTGTTTAAAAAAACCCAAAACATCAGGGATGGAAACCTTTTGCTATGAAGACAGGCTGAGAGAGTTGGGGTGGTTCAGCCTGGGGGAAGAGAAGGCTCCAGGGAGACCTTACAGCAGCTTTCCAGTTCCTAAAGGGGCCCTACAGGCAGTCTGGAGAGGGACTTGTTATCATGGCGTGTAGGGATAGGACAAGGTGGAATGGTTTTAAACTGAAAGAGAGTGGGTTTAGATGAGATATTAGGAATAAGTTCTTTACTGTGAGGGTGGTGAAACACTGGAACAACATAGAAGTGCCCTGTCCCTGGCAGCATTCAAAGTCAGGTTGAATGGGGCAACCTGAAGATGTCCCTGCTCTTTGCAGGAGGGGTTGGACTAGATGATCTTTAAAGGTCCCTTTTAACCCAAATTATTCTATGATCTCTTGATAGAACTCTCTTTTTAAAGGTAGAACAAATAGCTGTTGGAGTCGGAGACCAAAATGCTAAAGGTCTGACTGTTGTGATATCTATATATTCTAATCAAGCTGTTGTGGTCAATCAGAACCCACAGAAAGTGTGGAAGCACTCTTAATGACTCCTGAGCAATTCTTCCCCTTGTTGCTTCAATTGTTACCAGCCAGTTGTTACTCTACTGCATTAGCTCTGGAGTCTAACAGCCTTTACTTACTTCACTTACATCAACTGATGCAAAAGCTGTCAGTTGATGTAAGTGAAGTAAGTAAAGGCAAAGCTTTGACTTACCAGGAATCTGGTTGCAGGTCCATTGAAGCTAACAGTGTTCCTCTGGATTTTCCAGGTGTTTGACTCTGTTCTGTGGGATGTTAAATGGAGATGAATGTGGGCCCAAGTCAAACAGGCTTTTGATGTGGATTGTGCAGCTGCTTGAAAACGGCTCTTTCACATTCTGGAAAGCAAGTGTTGTGGTGGAGTGTCATGTCCAAGTAGCTGTTGCACTTGCAGCATCCTTAATCCTCTCTTACTACTCTTCCCACTACCCCCCACCCCCCCCAACTATAGACTTAAATACTGGCAAGAGCAAGAACACTTCCTTTGCTGCATTTATCAGCAGTTGCTGTGTGTAATGCCGGCAGGAGTATGCCATGAGTCCTGGGGGAGGAAGGTGTGCTGGAAGTTCTTCTGGTCAGACAGTTGCTCAGGCTCTGTCCTGGAGAGGGGTTATCTGTAGAGAGGCAGGCATGGACAGACATTCCATGGGTCTCCATGTAGAGAACCGACATTGGAGCATGGTTTGTGTGGCTGGCAAATGGCATCATATAGGTTCAGACTGAAAGGAAGCAAGACTTTAACTGTGAGGGTGATTGCTGAAATATATTGCCAGAGGCAGCAGTGGTTTTTTTTGCATGTTCCATTTTTGTGCAGAAGTTGATTCGGGTTACAGAGGTCTTTGAGCTTTGCATTTTGCAGCCAGAGCATTTTAGTCTTCAGTCTGTCTTGAGACCCTTTGAGGTGCCAGTTGTGGCTGTTGTGTGCATTATAGACATCAGTCAGGAAATGGACTGAAACTACCAGCTTCTTTTACGTGGTCCACCATACATTAGTCAGTTACTAGTAATTTTGCTGTTGCTTTTGACCTGCACCAGGAGTTTGATCTAATAAATGTATGAATACTGTTACCAGTCACCTGTGGTTGTGGAGTCCTTTGGCATTAATTTATTTATCATTGTCAGACCAACCACTGCTTCATCACAGGAAGCTCTGTATGCTGGACTCGCCTTGGAGATGTTGTAATGATCGCAGAAATGTAGATGTTAAATCAACAAGAATTTACTTGTGCATTCCTGGACTGTGCTATGCCACAAAAGCTTTCTGTTGTTCAATTCTGTTCATGACAAATAGAATCAAGAGTAATCTTTTCATATGTGCTGTTTCTACAGGCATGTCAGTTTTCTCTCTTCTGTTGCTACAGAACATTTCTTTTGGTTTGTAGTGTGTTGGTTTTGGTTTTTTTTGTTTGTTTGTTTTGGTTTATTTGGGGTTTGTGTTTTTTATTTTATTTTTTTTTTATATGAGGAAAGAATATATCAGTACATGTAATAGTTTCAATTAAAGTCATTTGGATGAAGTGTAAGTAAATGAAATCCCAACAAAATATGCACAATTTTTTGGATTGGAGGTTGTAATCTCTCTCTGCTCAGTACCAAAGCTGTCGTAACTTTCAGGTGTCTCCATATGAATAGGTGATCGGTGTCCCTGTGATATTCATATACCAGATGGTTCTGTTTCAAGTCTTACCGTTTGTGGGATTTCTTCTCTGACCAAAAAGAGTTATCTTGGAGCACTGTGTTATTTTTTGAATGTTGCAATAATGTTTTCTGGTTGCTGAGAAAATATTCAGTGATGCCTATGAAAATTCGCTCTTCATTTTCTCCAACTTTCTTAAAATATTACCTTTAAAGGTTACTTTTTTTCCCTCTCATTCTACAGTTAACCAGAGCACCTGCAAAAGACAGTTATTTATTATTTTTTTCTTTGTATGCTGATGCAGTTAACAATATCATCTTAATCTGGTACATGCTGTCCCCAGAGCAGTAGTTTTCCTCCCCTTTTTCCTGAGTTGCTGACTGAACTAAGCATCTTCTTGTCCAGTCTTAGCTTGTGCAACTAACTATATCTTCGGAAATAAAAGAACTTCACAGGCCAGCTCATTTTATAAAGAATTTTAGATTTTTTTTTTTTCTTGCAAATTGTACATTTTTAATCAGAGTAGAAGTAGGGTTTCAGATACTCAGTATCCAAGAAGCTGAACTGAAAGGGAAGAGCACAGCTAAAAGAATAATCTCTGCTGATCTTTCAGAACAATCTTTCATACTCCTTGAGTAAACAGTGAAATGCATTAATAGAATACAGGCAACAAAAAGATGCTGTGACTGGAACAGAACCAGTAAGTGTGAGGAATAGAAGTTGTAGAAAAATAAGGATGCTATAGAGGAACTGTATAACTTATTTGCACCAGTTTTATCTCTGCTGAATGTTGTGATATGCTTGTTTTACAAGGTGCTAAGAATGGGAAAGTTGCAGCCAGGGAAATCACAAGAGGGAAGTGCTGGATTAAGTTTATCAATTAAAAAAAAAAGTGTGTGACTGGCTGGTACATCCAGAACTTTAGAGGACAGTGAAGAGCTGAATGACTGAACACTTATACAAAACTGGAAAGTATTTCTAAGATCAAATGGTCGCAGCCTGCAAGCTGTGAGTAATGCATTCATGCTTGCATTAAGATCTGGAATTTTGTTTTGTATTTTTTTTTAAGCCTGGCTGGATGTTACAAATTTTAATGCAGTTTTAGCTGGGCATGATAGTCTTGCACATTTACCAGTGAGCTTTACACTATACATGTGCAGTTTTTTAAAGAAAGAAAGCAAACCAAGCTCTTCTAGAGGAGCTGGACTGATAGGTCTGGTGCACTGCAAGTAATCTGCTAAGCATAGTCTGTAGATAGCATTTCTGCAGGTATTTTGATTTTTGCTATAGAAAGCTCTTTTATCTGCTATTAGCACTTATGTGATGAGGTTTACTGTGGGGGAGCTTTTACTGAAGCTTTGAAGGGAAGTAGCTTCACGTCTTTTAGTTTTCTAATTCTTTCTTTCCATCACTGGTTTGTGGAAATTTTTCTTTCTGGTTGCACATTCTGGATTGACTTCATTTTTTAGGTGTGTGTATAACAGGATTAACCTGTGCTAAAACAAAGGAAAAAAATCCTGTGTTGTGCCCTTAGCTCCTTCAGCTGATAACTCTGGAAGTGCTGAAAGCTGTCTTAATGCTTTCTTCTGTAGTTCTGTAACCTGACATAATATCGTCACACAGACACCAGTCCAGAAAGCATTTGTCGGGACTCAAAAGCATATCACTGCTCAACACAAAATAACTAAATAGGGAAATATTTGGGAAACCAATCAGCCCTACTTAAACAAAACAAACAAACAAAACCCCACCAAAAAAAACCCCAAACCTTCAAAAACAAGCCACCAAAACAAAAAAACACATGCTAATTCTGGACAGATGCTGCTCAGCAAGTGAGAACCACCAGCCTATTAAAACCATGTTACGATGCTGGATAGCATAAAGTCATCTTGAGCTGTGGGAGGCCATTCATATATGAAAATTGCATCTTCATGACATGATGGGAGAAGTCTCTGTTGGATATGGCTGGGCAACATGTGCTCTGCACAGGCTCTGCTGTCTTTGGTATCCAGCCCAAAAACTTACGGGAACTATTTAAAAGGGCAATGTCAAGACAGTCTTCAAAACCAGAGTTGCTAATATCATATTGCAAGGTCATTACTGTTGTATAAAGATCAGCTTTGCAAATTAATAATTTAGTCAAGTTAGACTGCTGCATTTCCATCTATATCACCAGTGTTGGAAGCCATCAATTTTCAATTACAATCGAGAGGAAGCATACAAGCACTTTTTCTAATAAAAACCTTAACTTTCTTCTGTGATGTTTCATGGTAAGGGTTTCCCCTCATGAGATGTTTCAGAAGACCGTGCTGAGCAAAATAGCTACCATTTTTCTTTCAGGTGTAGTGGCACCAGACAATTCTCTCTAGTTTAAAGTAATGCCCTGTCTGGCATTGGCTCTGCTTGGGAAGTTGGGAGCTCTAACTAATTTTTCAAAATTACATTGATGGCCCACTAAGAAGCTTCCAAGAGACTTCCGCAAGGTGGGTTTTGAAGTGTGTTGGGCTGAGCATTCATCATGAGGTACCCTGGGCAGAGGCTGCTGTGGTGATGCACTAAATTAGTTCACTGTTTGAATTGCTCAGCACACACTAGCTGTGTCAGGGAAGCACATGCCGATAATGGCACTCAGCAAGGAGAAGAGGATGAGGACTGTATCAAGCTTTCAGTGATGAGCTGTTTGCACAAGACATGTTTAGACCAGTAAATGCCTGGTGCTTCTCAGAGCTTGGATACAGTGCTGACCAGAACAGATTTGGCCCACTCTGTGCAGAGGAGGTGGTATGGAGAGTGTGTTAACCCATGCCTGTAACGTCAGCATGTTCCAAAGGTGTAGGGGTCATGTTCCATCATTCCCTGAATGAAAGAGGCAGGTGGGATATATTGTTTTATTGTAGTACTCAGATCCCTTCGGGGGTTCAGCCACCAAGTGTGATAGGTAGCGCTCAGATGTTAGATATGCCCTGACATGCCTGGGAGGTTGAATACATCATTTACTTAGGGCAGACTAACAAGGTCCTTCCTCTCAGGTGAAGTATGTAGTCCTGTAAATATTCTTGGTGTGTTCTAAAGAAGATAAACCATAATTTAGTATAAACTCATTAGTCTCTTCTCCCACTGTGCTTTGCTTCAGATGAGCCAGGATAGAATTGGAATTCAGGGTTAGAATTAGAAATAATAAGTTCAGCCCTTTTTGCAAGTAGAGGAAAATCCTTAACTCTTCAGCATTTTCCCCTTACAGTTTTAGAAAGGGGATAGAGAGGAGAGATGGGGAAGGAGTGCTTTAACAGGATGCGCTTTTGATTGACACATTCCAGCCTTAATGATACAGAATTTTCAAAAGTGTCACTGAGAATACTTTCTAAAAAACCCATGAACAAACATTGCAAAGAAACCGCATGACTTGTTAAAATTATTGCATTATTCAATATAACACAAACTGACTGTATAAATTCTATTGCAGAAGTATCCCACTTTCTCCTGTTCATAATCTTCATATAATTTCAATTTCATTTATATTTTTCAAAACTAAACCTGCGTGTATTGTTCACTAAAGTCAATTGGTGGTTGTTTTTGGCTGAAACACAAATGTATTTTCTATGAGTCATTAATAAAATCAGCACCAATAGTGATTGCTACAGAAAGTAACTGAAAGGACAAACAAACGGTTGAACGGTTTTCAGTTTAGCAGGTTCAGTTTGGTGCATTACTGGACAAAACCCTTGATTAACTCTTGTTGGTTTGGTTTAAGGAAGCTTTGTGCTGGCTGTTTCCCACTTTAGCTTTTTTGCTGAAATGCCTCTAAACAAATATAAGTCCTCCTGCCCTCATCTGTTGATGTGAAGACTCAAATTAACACATGGGTTTTGACTAACCTGAAAGAACATGCCAGGTGCTGGAGGTTTGCTATTTGCATCTGGGTTCACAAATTTAAGTTTATGGGTTTAGGTTTAAAAAAAATTTCTTGGAAGTCATTGATAGTATCTTTACCTAAATTTAAATAGAGAAGTTTAATGCCAAAAATACAGTCCTGCTCTTTTTTAAACTTCTTTTTTTCCAATCCCTGCCCCTGGAGAACAGAAATTTTGTAATTTGAGGTTCTTTCCCCCTCTCATCACCTTTTAACATTTGAAGTTCTAGATTTGGTTTTCCAACTAGATTTAGTTAGTGCTAACTAAAACCTCAAAAATACTG
The DNA here is from genome assembly GCA_009867235.2 of Psittacus erithacus. Classification (NCBI taxonomy): domain Eukaryota; kingdom Metazoa; phylum Chordata; class Aves; order Psittaciformes; family Psittacidae; genus Psittacus; species Psittacus erithacus. The sequence continues at coordinate 26,156 of WYDI02027853.1, forward strand.
TATATATAGCAGTGGTGGGGACAGTGTTCTGAAGAACATCTGTAAAAAAGAAAAATTACTTAGAAAACCCACTAAACATGAAATACTGAGTAGCATTTTTAGTCCTTCCTCTTACTCACATGCATACTGTTTTGCCAGAGTACTCAGTTTTATATGAAAATTGCTGACAGTTTTCTTTCACAGATAAACTCTGTTAGCATGATTTAATGTGTAATCAAACTGAACATAATTCTAAATGATTTCAGAACCTCTTTGATCATTACAAAGGAGCAAACATCCTTATAGGTGCTGCATTTGTCTTTGTACCTTATCCTGTGGGGAGTTGAAATTATTCTTGGTATCATGTAATTAAATTTGTGCTCTTTGGAGATCCTGTTCTCAGTCACTGACCCATTATCTGACATGTAGCACTTCTAGATGTGTCATTTTGCTACTGCAAAATTCTATGTGTTCTACTAAAAAAGAAAAAAGTAAACCCATTTTTTAAAGTTTAGTTAAAATGAAGCTGGAGTTTTTAAAATAGATTATAGGTAAGTAGAATAGCAACAGAGCATTTCTTAAACTGGACTATTACTTTTCCTGAACACTTCCTGGAATACTGGATTTAATAACAAAGATTTAATTATCCTTTTTGTTTTTTTAAAGCTGATGATAATGAAGGTGGTGTTCTATACTCTTACTGAGTTTTCCACATACAAATTAACTGTTTCCCATCTTAGCAGATTGCCCTCTAAAATCATTTGTATGAAGTAATCTGAATTGCAATTCCATGAATACTTTATTGTAGTGTGAAACCTCTGCATATATGTGTGCACCTAATTTCTTTTTTTGTTTTAATACTTCAATATTTACTGCAGCAGGACTGACTTAGTTCTAGATCTGTGATGAAATTGTGCAAGTGTTGTTGCTGTTTCTCAAATAACAGTGAATTTTACAAATTTTACTTAACTCTCGCTTGTTTCAACTTTGACAATCTTGAAATCAGAATACTTGCTCTAGTTCTGTTAGCTCTCACTGTATCGGTTTAACTGTGCCCACTTAGTTTCAGGGCCTAAGAGAGACAGAAATCTAGTTTTGGTGGTTACCCTGCTGAAACAAAAAACTCAGAAAAGTAAATTATGTTATTTTACTGATTTGTTTTGAGGGGCAACTTTAACAGATTAAATACACCAAAAGAAATGGAAGTGCTGCTTTTATTTGATGAGAGCATCAATTAGGATCATCATGTGAATAACAGCAAAAAAGATTAGAGAAGTGTGTGTGTTGAGGGTTAGGGTGTTTGGTGGTGAAGGTGAGTGATGGAGAAAGGAAGGTGAGCAACGATAACAAGTGTGAAGAAGTAGTGAATTGAAATAAGCAGAAGAAAGCTTTGGTCAGCATCTCATTGACCTAGAAGCTTAGGTGTGAACACATTCCATATGTGCGGACTGTTTTATTACCTTAAAACATACATAAATTCTATTTTTTTTCTTTTCAATGAGAAATCTGGAGAAAAACTTACTTGGAGAGGTAAGACAGGACTGACGCAGCTGTCAGCTGAGGAAATGTTTGAATAACAGCATATTGGCAGCAGTATTCAGTAAATAAAGTATTCAGTAAAGAAAGTGGATGTATTACTTCATGTAGGATTTAAAATTAGTATTTCTTATTTCCTCAGTTTTAATAATTTCTAGCTTTTTGCTTTGAACAAATATCACATTTTGGGATAAGTAGCTATACTGTGGCACCTAATTTAGTGTGCGTAGATGAAGTGGTAAACTGCCTATTTTGAGTCGTTCTGTCCTTCCTCCACGGAATAATTTTCAGTGCATTGTCATTACTAGGGAACAAAATAGAGTTTATGTTAAAATAAATTAATAAAGACTTCCGTATGGTTGACATAAAATTTCTATTTGTTTTCCCATCTTTCTTAATATGCTATTTTGGTTCAACTTGGGATACTGCATCTGCAACCTGATTTAAGTTTAAGGAAACTGCAGACTGGATACTGATTTGGGGCCTGTTGAAATTTTCAGTAGGAGCTGGTCTGCTTGACTCTTCAACAATCTCTTGATTTGGCTTACTCTGTTTTAGTTGCTGTTTCAATGATCATTGCCTTCTTACATCTTATACTTTGCAGTTTCAAAATGGCAAACAAACTGCTAGGTAATAAAAAAGTGACGTGTCTTTCTTACATGCTAGTACTCCATCTAAAATGTAGGTATTTACTTATTTGGTTGGCATTAACTGTTCTGCTTTGAAAGGTCCCTTTGGGACAGTTCTTAGATGCTACCTGCAGTATATGTGCACAGGAAGGACAGCAGTGTCTTGGGGCACAAATATACAAATAACATTATGATCCTGGGTAGTTTAAAAAAAAAACCCCAAACACCAAAAACCAACAAAACAAAGCAAACCAACAGGCACAGACAGTAGGGTTCAGTGATTACGTGTTTTCCTATTGCCAATATGTTTGAAAAATAAAAGTCTATCCATTGTATGTGAGGCAAAGCTAATTCCAGTAATCAGCATATGAATGTCTACACAGAAAATCCCAAGTCTCATGAATACCTGCTCAATCTTGTGTCATTGTATTTCAGGTATCCACTTTTAGTGAATGCTATTTGATTTTGTTATTATTACTTCAACCAAGAGAAGCAAAACTTGATGGTAGGGTGGGATCCTCAGGAGTTACCAACTCTGGCCAAAGTGTTTTTGGGTCGAAGTCACTGAAAGTTTCGCTGTTGATTTTTGTGGGAGTCAGGTTAGGTCACTGCACAGTACTTTTGAAATCCCACCTATAACTATTTCTGAGTTGAGTGTGTGATTATTTTCTCATAGGGAGGAGTCCATCACCACAGCTTTCCAAAAACACCATGCAAGTGACATGTGTTGGTCAAAATACCAAATTCCAGTAACTTTAACCTTTGCCTGTCTCCAAAGCTATATTAGTAAAGCTAATAGCCTGATGCTGAACATCTGTGAACAAAGTAAGGAAAAGTGTGGTGTGGGCTTCACTGGAAGTTGTAGGTGCTGAAGCCTTCCAGGATCAGGCTCTGGATGAGCCATTCAGTACCATGTGCGGTCTCTCATAGGCTAGTTTCATGCTTGCTTGCGGTAGTGGGAACTAGTCAGCCATGACAAAAAAAGAACATTGTGGGTCTTAAGCTTGTGCTGGTGCTACTTCTGCTTTTAAAGTGAGCATGATCTGAAAGCCCCTCTGCACTCAGCTTGTGAAAAGCACTCGACATGTGCCACAGCTTCTGAAATCTGTGGAACAACTTGCTTCAGTGCATGCTGGAGGAGAGAACCTTCTGGCATATAGCGTGCTCCGGAGTTAACCCATCTCCTACTGTCAGTTATCTTCCTGTTTCTGTCCTTGGTGGTGCAGAGTTAGTGACATGGCATTGTCTAGAGGTGTGGGGGAAAGAATAGCATGTAAATTTACTTTCAGGCCATCATTCTACTGGAGTGACTTACTTGAAGTGATACTAATGTCCGAGGCAGACCTCAGATGTGTCATACAAAAGGCTTATTAACATTATTAATCTGTCACAATATAATTATCATCTTTGATTCAGCAGCCTATCAATATATGCATTACTGCTGCATTGTTTTTTGAATTAATGTATCTGTGTGAGCTGCTGTGGAACAGCTTATGGTTGTGGAGCCATCCTAGTTTCCCACAGCAGGCATGCCTTCTGATGCAAGGCAGGAGGGACTGTACTTGTTGATGCCATTGCCTCCAGCAGCAGGCTGCTTTGGTTTACAAACTGGCTTTGTTCTTAATCTCTCTCTCCTCAGCTGCATTTTGCCATGCAGCTCTCATGCAAAATGCGTGTGCTGTCACTGCCTTGGTGTTGGCCTGATGGTGCCTTCTCTGTTTTCAGGTATTGCCATGTCTCCATTGCCATGCTTAGCACTGTCTGCAGAGTGTTCCCCTCTCTGACTCTGCCTTCCTCAAACCAGAAGGCCGTAGACAAGTAACTCTCCTCTGGTTGTGGCATGCTGGAGGTGGCCTGTCAGTGAGAAAATCTGGTAAAGCCTGGTGAGGACAGGGCAGGCTCTCAGGTCAGTGTGGCTGTGGAGAAGATGCTGGCTGAAGGGGGTCTGCTTTGTTGAGAAAATGGCTCTGCCATGTGTAGTGTCGCGGGGATGGAGTTTCACCGTGTCCTTTCTGACACAGTGGTGAAGTTCATGCATCTTGCAGAGGATTAGCCTGATGGTGTATCATGATGCAAGGGGTCTGGACCTTTTAGAATAGGGATTGCTCTTTGGTGTGAGATGGCAAATGAAGTGTGTGTAGGGGAAATAGAGGTTTCTGAGCCAGCAGAGGTGGTGTTGGGGAAGATCCCGTAACAGCTAAGCAATGAAAATCTGTCCTCACCCCACCTGGCAAACAAAATGCCAGGTAGATGGATGGTGTGTTCCACCTTGTTGGCAAAGGATCTCTTACAGATGAGTGTGTAACTTTCCCTGTGTGTTGAACATGCAGGATTATTACAGGGGTTTGCATTGTTACGGAAAGATAAACTAAGGTGCATTTTATGGTGGATATTTTGCTATGAATCCTGATCTTCACAAGTGAATCTGAAAAATTCATATTGCATCTGCAACAAGTCAAAAGACTCCCAGTGAATGATTTAGGTTTTTTGTGTCTGAGCTGCAACCTATATTCGTGGAAGTCCTATTTAAGAACCTAGCTAAATATGCTTTCAGAAGTGTTCTTTTTCTTAACAGTTATGCGGTAAAACAAGCTTTAAAATAAAATGACAGTTAAAATGAGTGTTGACAATGCAAAACAGTAGTGCATGATTACAGTGTTGTTTTAAATATAACCAGTAACATTTTTAATGCATCAGAAGTGGTTATCTGACTTCCCTACTTGATCTTGTAACTTTTCATGATAGCTGACTAAGAAAGTAAGGCTAAGTTTGTGGAAGAAAAGTGTGAGTTTTACAGTTGTCCTGCTTGAAGTTTCCCCAAAATAAAATACAAAACCCATGCCACAGACATGCTTCTTCTCTGAAATGCATTTTGTTTGGTTTATCAATGAGGTAAAGAAAAATGATTTCATGGGATCAGAAGAAATTGGTTATCACAATTTGAGGTTGTAACATCTGTGCAGAGAAAATGAAGAGCAGGAGAAGGTGCAATTTAGCTTTACTAGAAATGTAAGAAGAATGAGATTATAAAAAAGAGGTTTATGCCTCTTTACTAAAGATGCTTCTATTTTAAGAAGCTCTATTATTGGGTGTTGGGATAAGCATGACTAAGCTATGTGCTGGTGTCTTAGCAACAAAGCAGATGTGAAAAGAGTTTTAAAACTAAAATTTGGCTGCACAGAGATGATGTCTGCTTGTCTGAATAATGGTATGCCTTCCTTAAAGTCAATAAAACTGCACCAGTGTAGAGCACGACTTGTACGGTGGTAGATAAATGTGTTTAACTTGGATGTTTTCTTCTCATTCCTTTTTGCTTCTTTACACAGGGAATGAAGTATCTCTGCATTCCTGCTGCTGACTCACCCTCACAGAACTTGTAAGTTTTCTTTAAAAATAAATTGCAGAACCCCAGAAATCCCTCAGTACTGTGATGCCTGTTTTACTATGATCTGAAAGATCTGATTCTGATCTCTCATAAGTATTACACAAATGGGGTTTTTAATCCGTTAAGAAAACACAGTAGCACTTCATCCCAGCCACATTGGTTCGGACCCTGCTTTTTGTGTGTCGGGGTTTGTAAAAGGATCAGTTTGTAACCAGTCTTTGTTTTTGGCCTTAAACTTCAGGAATTTCTTAGTGAGTCTGCTCCTGATTTAGTCTCAGTTTATTCTAGCCATTGTTTTTGTAAATCTTTTTGCTTGGCTGTTCTTCGTTTGTGCTACCTCCAGCCATTAACAAGAAGAAAATATTTGAAGGAGGTATGAAACCTGGTGCTTCAAGGGTTGAAATAAGTTCCTTACAGTCAGCCTTCAAGATAAGAGTCCAGTCTGCTAACTACCCCTGCAACTATCTGCTCTGGACTTTTTGAACCTACCCCAGAAGGCCCTGCTGCTCTTGGTAGTAGGCTGGCACTGCAGAGAGCTTCTGCCCTACAGTGACTCTTGCCTTGAGGATATATGTACTGAAACTAGGGCATCCCAGCCTTTCTCTCTCACCTCTGCTCACATTCATGAAACACTCATGGACTTATCCTTGGTTTTAATGTTTTTGAACCATTGAGCATAGCAAGTTTTGTTTCCTGAGAGAAATCAAAACAGGTTTTGTAAGAGAACTTGGATGCTGACCAGCTCTTTCTTCTGGAGTTCACTGTTTATGCTGGGGAGAGGTGAGGGGGGTTTCAGCTGCTTCCTGCTACCAAGTTTTGTAGAGAAACAAGTATTTGAAAGAGGTCTGGTAGGTACGGAAGGAAATGCAGCGTTGCTTTTTTCTCGCATCACAGCAGTATTCTAGCTTATGCTTTCAGGGGATATTTTTAGAATATGTGTGTATCATACCCTAGAAAGATTCCAGAGTGGCATTTGGTGAGTGGTGATTTGCCTTTTCATTCTGCATTTCTGTCATGAAAGGAAAAAAAGACCAGCCAAAACAGCAAAACAAACCAAAACACACACACTCCCAACCCATAACAAAAAACACTCCAAACCCCTAAATTTCAAGACAGGTCTGTAATGAGAAGGCAGATGACCAATTGCTGTTGTCATGGACAACTTGACATACTTAAAATAAATGAAAATAAATGTAAAAGATTATTTTGGGAAGGGAAAAGAATATGAGATTAGAGGAAAATACTTATTGTCTGCTGGTATTCTGTAGGTCTGTAACATTTCTGAAAATGTTTTGAAAATCTGTTCCCTTTGTTAATAGAGGTTTGGATCAGTTGGGAATGGAAATAGAATGGCATTTGTGGTGAGCATTAATCAGTGTACAGTTCAGCCCTTCCCTCGCTGTTAAGTATCAAGGAGCTATATTGAAAAAACCACCTCCAGCGCTTGCTTGAGCTGTCTGGCACAGTACCAAAGCTCTTAAAGCTTCAGTAAGAAGATACAATATTTGCATGAGTGTTGTTTCTGTTATGCTGCAGGCATCTAAAATACTTGCTTTAGTATCAGGTGGTTACAAGCAAACGTCATTACTTCTGATACATTTTTATCACTTAAAATAAAACTTGATGAGTAACCGATTTTTCTTTTTTGCTTTGCACAGTTCAGATCTTCAAGTAAAATCAAATCAGTGCTCACAAATAGCAATGTTGCTTTGCTTTGCACATAGAGTCTTCTGAAAAAGTTGTCTTTGTTCAGTCTGTGAGGATTTGACACAGTCTTATTTGGAAGTAGTTAACTGTACTCCCCTGTGGAGGGAGGGATAGCTGGGGAACGGAAAAGGGAGTTGGTCCCTCTGCAATATCTTTGTGTATCTGCCCTCTTCTTTCAAAAGAGGGATTCTGGTGCTGTTAGGGGAAAAAGGAAGAAAAAATAAATCCTGAATTGCAGGTCCTAGTGTTTTTTCAGCAGTGGTTCACAGGCACAATTGATCAGATACACATTGATGTCTTACTCTGACTTACTAGCTGGGCTTAAAGCACAACACTGCCTCTCCCAGCCCCAAGTTTGTCAGAAGCTGTGCTGCTACTTTGCAGCTGCTGGCAGGTTGATAAGGTCCAGCGGGAAGCCTTTACCTGCTGAATTTGGGGGTTGTGAGCTCTTAATTCACTTCAGCTCATTTTTGTGATGGAAACATCTGGTTTCTTATGTGTGTAATGCACATTTACTCCTAGTAAGTTTGTTTAGAGGAGTTCCCTTCCTCAGAGGCATGAATTGCCAGGGAGATACGGCAAGGATTCCCCTGTTAACATGGTGGTTCACTAAGCTGTCTCCAAATGTCTTGCTTCTACTTGCACGTTCTGCTGCTACCAAGCCTAGGAATCAGGCAGTTGCTTTTGGGACTCCAGGTGCTTCCTAGGCATTAAATGAGTGTTTTCCCTGGACTGTGAGAAATTTACCTTGGGCCTTTGACTTTTCCAGCTATGTCATCTCCTGTTAGAACCTGTTGCTAAAACATTAA
>WYDI02027853.1:34300-48639 GCA_009867235.2 Psittacus erithacus
TAAGGGACTAACTTCCAATGGTCAGGCTGTTAGTGGTGATAATATTGAAGCCAGATAACCTATGAAGAGAAATTTAGGTGGATCTTCTGTTGCATTTACATTGCCAAAGGAAAGATGCTTCTTCCTATCTTGTTTAGATGCTTTCTTTTTAACGTTTAAAACATTTCTAGAAGTCTGACTAGCAACAAAATGCGGGTCTGATATCATAGCTGCCCTCAGCCTAGTTTTGAGTTATCCAGCTTGCTAATGTGTAAGTTTAGATAACTTTTACAATGTGCTGGTAGGGGCACTCCACTGGTGGTTCTTCCTGGGGTATTTTCCCGCTGTGAAGATGATGCAGTTCAGGACCCAGCTTTAAGCCTGGAGATGTAAAGGCCAGATATCATGTAATAAATTGTCTTCAAGTAACTGTTCAGTCCAACAAATAGGCTGCAAATCAACACATTTGTCAAGTGCTTTCCTGTTACAGATGATAATCAACTGTTTTGTGGTTAGTGTAAGACGCCATTCTTCTTTGTGTCTGGCACTTGCCACGCAGATGACTGGTCCTTAATCTTAGTTTTAGTGTAAATATGGTTTGTACCATAACTTTGAAAATGAGATTAGGTAACTGCGTCTCTTGGAGGCAGCAGGGACCCTGATACCATAGGGGTGTGGAGGAATACATGTCTCTTACTTTCTGACTCAAAGTGAGGAGGGGCTGTGGTTCTGCAGAGCAGCACTAATTCTGAGCTTGACTATTTCTCTTCTCTTTTTCATGAACACTTGGCAGTGTTTCACCCATAAGGAAGGTGAATAAAGCTGAGTGAATGGAGTTTACTACTAGCTATGTTTAGTATCTTGCAAAGGTGTTATGCTCATTCACAGGTGTTTTTCAAATCAAAGCATTGAAGTGTTTAACCAAAACTTGTGCTAGACCATAGAAGTGAATTCACTGCTGCTTGGAGCTATACTGTTGGCCAGATTTTCTAGAAAGAGAAAGGATGGGTGTATGGAAAGATTAGGATGTTGTCCCTAGCCAAGTTTCATCTGACTGAATCCATTCAGTCTTAGATTAGAGCTCCTTCATTGTGCAGTAGCAGTGCCTCTTGGACCCACAGCCCAATGTATCATTTGTCCTCCGAGTTTGTTTATGTGAAGCTTCTTGTGCCCTCCATGCAGATCTGAGTGCCATGATTTGTTACAGCTCAGCCAGTGAAAATGTGTGGAGTGGCTGGCTGAGTAGAAATGCAGATTAGTCTGTCTTACATGCTCAGTTGGTTTCTTGAACAACAAAATCCTGAGTTGACAAGTTGTCCTAAAGCTTGGGATTGCATTGTGCCTTGAGATTTTCCAAATAATTTACTTAGGTCTTTTCCAACTGTGTTTTCCATATTGTATCCAGTGATGTAAGAGCTGCCTTGGAGAGGGAGTCCTGGCCTTTGGGATCCTTCTGTTTTGGATGTTCAAGCTTAGACGTTTCTGCCTTTGCAAGTTCCACAGGCACTGTCACTCTATTGCATCACTGTTGTCCTCCTCCAAGTCTTGAGTTTTTGTAGTATCAGCAGCTGCACTGTTGGGAAGGAAGGGAAGCATCCCTTTATGCAGGTATTCCTGATTTTTTGGGTGGCTGCTGGTGCTGGGCTGGGTTTTTTTTTTTTAACTCTTGTGATATAATGTTCACCCTGAGAGGGGAAACATCTTGCATACAGGACATTGTGTTTCACGGGTGTTGAGTGCAGTGTGCTTTCAGGTTAGTCTTTGCCAATAAGCCTGGTATTGATTACTCCTTAAGAAGCTCTTTCCTCTGTGTCACACACATTACTACTGCTTGCAAGCTTAAATTGCAGGAGCACTCAAAGACTACAGTGAACTCCAGCTCTTTTGAACAGGAGGTGCTGCTTGTACCTGTGATTAATTGCAGGCTGCCCCAAAGGCTTTGCAGTCCGAAAGGCAGAGGTAGGGTGAGCAAATTTGGACTGGGATGCTAAGAGGTGGTGCTGCAGATTTACTGCGGTAATAACAGCTGCCCACTTCCTTTCCCTCAGAGTTGTCCCACTTAAAATGAAGAGGCATAATAAGTAAAGGATAATAAGAGTAAAAACCTTAAGGTTTATAAACTGAGTCTTTAGCTTCTCCACGTTCTCTCCACTGCTTAAAAAAAGAGGTAGGCTATAGGCAGGGGTTGGCTGATACCCTGAGTAAGGGCAGGCAGAGGGGTACTGCAGTCTGAGGTGAGAAGACTGGAGGAAGTTGAAGAAGACAGGGCTTGAATTGAGTAGTTTTTTATAGCAGGGACAAAAGGGAGAGATTTCATGTTGCAAAGAAGAAAGTAATAACATTTAGATGTGCCTTAGTACATGGTTTGAAGGAGAAGATGAAGTCAAAGTTAAGCGTAAGTTTGGGTAGCAGGTAGTGGATGCCTCTTTGAGAGACAGTATACCTCGAGAACTGTTCATGTAGTTGTGCTGAGTTTCATCTGACAACTGAGCATTCATAAAGACATTCAATATCAAGTTACTAGTTTAAAGAGCAATAAAGGTCTGAAATACAGACCTGACAGTCATCAGAATAAAGTATTAGTGTTTATCACATCCTAGTGCGTAAGATTACCGGTTTCTTCAGGTACAGTGGAGAATAACTACGCCAGTGAGTTTTGAGTTTCATTTGCAGACATTAACTTTTACTTTGTAAGACCTGTATTCAGTTCAAAATTTTAGAAACAGCATTCAGTGAGCTTTCGGATACATTTCTCTCTTTCTAAGTAGTGATTTTACTAAGTAGAGCACTTTCTTTATTCCCCTTCTGCTTCTGTTTTCAGGGCAAGGCATTTCAGAGAAAGCATCAAATTTATCCATGAGTGTCGGCTTAGAGGTGAAGGCTGCCTAGTTCATTGGTACGTATATACCACTTCTTAAGGGTTTCTTTACCTTGATTTGGATGTTCATCATTTTAATAAGTTAGTGTTCATCTCCATTTTATAGCAAAATCCTTTTGGACAAAGACTCCCCCTTTATTTGAAGTGGCCTAGAAGATTTACAAATGCTGTTAAAGCCTCATGCTAGGACTTTTGAGTCATTGGAGTGGGCAGCTGCCTGGAGATAAAAGAAGCCCAAGAAATTGTTCTTGAGCTTCTCTTCTTATCAAACCTTGTTGTAGGATTGATTTGACTTGTGATGCATTGACTAGAGACATACTATTTATTTCTCATTATTTTAATCACTGTTTCTAAATGTGATTTCCATAATTCCAATTTAATTAGTTTCTGTAACAGCTATTTTGCTGACTTCAGAGTTGTTAAAAAAAATTTCTTCTGAACAGAAATTGTTTTTTTTTAACCTTTACATTGCTGAAGCATTCAGATGTTGCATTTGTTAATAGCAAGTCTCTCATTGGAGAGATGCTCCCGGGACTGTAGAAATTAGAAAAGGAAATCTCACCCTGTTTTTTTGCTTGCTGTCGTGCTATTGGTTGTAGTCTTTATACCGTATGTCCAAGTGACATATCTGAGTCTGTATCTGGAATCAGAGTCATCTTGTGATATGAACACTGGACTTGTACACAGATCCTGAGCATAAATCCCCAGTTTGCTACAGACTCATGATAGGGCTGTGCACGAGTCATTTGGTCAGTGTCCATATATGTAAAACAGGGATAATTAGACTGAATTCTGTAACAGTTTTAAAAACCACATATTTAAATTTGTGAAGCATTTCAAAAACATAAACTATTCTTTAAATGCCAAGTGAAAGAGTCTGGTACAAATGTAACTCAAACATATTCTTTATACTCACAATAGTAATAGTTGGGAGGTTTTTGTCCAGCGTTGTCAAGCTATTCATAGTGAATGTTTATTACTTTATCCCAGTGTTTCATCTGGCGAAACTGGAATCCTGAGAGTTGAAGTTGCACAGTGCATGGCTAGCAGAAAGAGGAAAGGAACTCAAGCAACCAGGCATACGTACTTCAACAGTTCAGTTACAGTTCATTTCAGCCCAATGAAATGGAAGCCTTTATTTGTAGGGAAGAGGGAACAGTCTTACTTTGCTGCTCTAATCTATATAAGCAGAAGAAAGTGGGTGACTGACTTCTAGATTATTAAAAACCAAATTAATTTGAAACTGTGCACTGTCCCCTGTTTTAAAGAAGACTTCATATTTATTTCTTCCTTTGCAGTGTTATACAAATTACTGTTCAGAACCCCCTGTCTTGATCTTGTCATAGATTTGTTCTGATACTTTTTAAAAAGCATCACCAAAACCCTTTAAGTCAAACATTGTGATAATTCTTCTTCATAGCAAGTAGCACAGCAGTCTGCTGATGTTGGGAAGTGATGTTTTTAACTGTGATAGATGAAGTACAGCACTACTTCAGTTAATTACACCACCTTTTTCATGCAGCCTTGCAGGTGTCTCAATTACACCACCTTTTTCATGCAGCCTTGCAGGTGTCTCCAGGAGTGTGACATTAGTGGTTGCCTACATCATGACCATCACAGACTTTGGTTGGGAAGATGCACTGTCTGTTGTCCGTGCAGCAAGATCATGTGCCAATCCTAACATGGGCTTCCAGAGGCAGCTACAGGACTTTGAAAAACATGATGTTGATCAGGTAAATGAACTGCAAACAAATGAGCTGTGAAACACAGCCCCAAGTCAGATCATAGGCTGCTTCCCATTATTTTGTGATCTGGGTGGCTTATCTGACTCCCTGTTTTTGCTTTGAGAGTGGCTTCTTGGCCAAGCCTGTTTCACTGGGGAGGTGCAGGTAGAACTGAAGTTGTCAGGGAATGCTAGATGAGAGAAGAGATGAAGCACATCTGAACACCTCCTGCTGTGTTTTCAATCCAGTGACTGCTGCATGTGTGCTAAAACAATACAAGACTGACACCTTCAGAGAGATAAAAATGAGTTGCTCAGAATGCAGCAGAATGACCAACCTGTAAGTACCAGTTGCATGGAAATAGTGTGTTTCTCCTCAACACATTCATTTGGAATAGTAAGCAAGAAAGAAATCATTATCAGAAATACTTGCTATCTAGGAGTTAAACTAGGTTTTCATTATGATGTACTTGTCATGTTCTTCCCAACTTCTGTGGCTGAGACTTTATAAATTTTCTGATGTGTAGAACAGTCTCAAATATGACTCTTTTTTTTTTTTTTTTTCTTAGCCTTGGAAGGCTTTGTAGGGCTAGGGGAGTTGAGGGAACAGTAAGACTGAGTGACAGAGTCTGATAAGACAGAGTGGTTTTCATAATACAAAAATTAGTTTCTTACCCTTAAAAAGCACATCCCACGCAAAAGACCTGCTCCCTGTGGGTGATCTGTAACTTCCACTTATGTTAAGAACCTACTCTGCCATCCTCTGTTTTCTATTGCTCAGCATGTTACTGTTCTCTGGGCTTTTATGCCTATCATCAACAGAGGCAAACCAAAATCGGAAGGCAAAATACATGAGCAAAGGATGTTGGTTGTTTTCATTTTTAATTCCATGCCTGTCATTCTGCTGCAGAGAGCTCAGAGTTTAGAAATTACCATTTGTTTTGCATGATGCAGTTGGCAACTGTAAATATTTGTGTGTTTTTGTTAATATTTAACTGAATGTTTCCTGGATCGTTTGGGACTGATGTAAATGGTAGGGTAACTGATTTTTAAGAGACAAAAGTTAGAAGGGACTTTCCAGACTTGTCTCCTTCCTCCCTTACAGTCATTTCTGCTCTAATTGGTCTGGGCTAACAGCAATGACAATTAAGGCTATATGCAAATGGCCTGATTAAGACAGTAACGTCTCTTCTGGTTTGTTGTTTTTTTGTTGTTTTTTTTTTTTTTCATCCACCATGGACGACACATTCTGCCTTTTTTTACTGAGGGGGAGGCAGTAGATTGCAAAAAGCAATATCCACCTGTAGTCACTGGCTGGGCTGTAGTTTCCTACTGTCTCTTAACAGCAACCACATCCTTAGCAGGTGTCTGTTTACATACCTGATTTCAGTGGAATAATGCCATCTGCCATGGGTGTGAACTTTTTTCTGATTTCACCAGCCATGGGTGTTTTGCTGTGCCACTACAGGGTGGTATCCGGTGGGGTTTCTGGAATGGGGTCCTCTAGATACCAGTCTTACAGGAAGGGATTCAGTCACTAAGGTCACAACATGGTTTGGACCAATTCCAGACTTCCATGTGGTAGTCTGAGGCTTCAGATTTGACTCAGGACATTATGATCATTTATAGATGGGAGAAACTGTATTGAGTTCTTGTCTCCCACTGTAGGTTATCTCTATGGATAAAGCTGTCCATAAGCCCCAAACAGAACAAGGCTATGAAAGCTAAGGCTTCAAAAATGAATGTTGTCCCCACTGGCACAGACCCATTGGGGTCTCAGTCTACTTGCTGCTTTTGCAGAGAAGAGCAACGAGATTGTTAGTGGACTGAAATTCATCAACTGGCAAAAAAGTGACAGAGGATGTAATAAAGGCCTAAAAAGTCAAGTGGAATAAAGTGAACAGGTGTGATTTCCACTGTTCCCTGTAATGTGAGATGAAGCTATCAATTGGCAGGTCCCAATCAAGCAAAAGGAGGAGGTTTTATACAATGTGTATGTATGGCATCCAGATACCTTATGTTAAAAATTTGTGGATTCAAAAAGTGATCTCATGGCAGAAAAATTCATTTGTTGCTATCAAGCACAGAATACTGCCTCAGGCTCTGAAAGTACCTGAGCTGAAAATTGCTGGAAGCTGAGGAAATGGTTAGGAAAAAGGTCACAGCATTATTGCCCTGCCATTACCTGATTCTTCCTTCAGTATTTAAATCTTGACTACTCATACCAGGATACAGAGCTGGGCTGACCTTCAACTCGACCTGGTACTTCTGTTACCATGAACCATATTTAGTCATTTATGTCAGTAATATAGAGTACTATTCTATAGCTTTTAAAGCTCCTGTATTAGCTTCCATGCTAATTCATCTGATTGTATATGCAACAGGAGGAGGGTGCTTTTAAATCCATATATCCTTGCCTAGTTTGCTCCTTACTCTGCATTTCTCCAGTCAGCCAAGCTGTTGTGGATGTGTATCATTTTTAGGGGATACAAGGGATCTCAGTGATTTCAGATGTGTGTTCCTATGCCAAAGTATTCTGTGGTGTTGTTGAGGGACATGCAATATTTGGAGAGCTTTTCTTTAAACTGCTTGTGTTCTTAAAGGCTGTCAATTCTGTAGGACAGGAGGGAGTATTGCTTCTTCAGTCTCGTGTTATTGTCTCATCATATTGTATATGTATGTTCAATTTCTGCAGTTCAGGCAGTGGCTGAAAGAAGAATACGGGGAAAACTCTTCTCAGGATCTGCAAGAAGCCAAAAATCTTCTGACTAAATATAAAGAGCAGGCAGAGTTGCAGCAGAGTACTGGAGGAAGACAGTGGAATAACAACTTCTCATCTGTGCAGTCTCTCTCATACAGTAACTACACAACAGAGACCTAATTGTAGGGGGTTGATTTTATTTTCTTTTCTTTCTACCTTTGAAAAACATCTTGCCATAATTTCCATCCCATCTTCAGGACTCTCAGCAGTAATCTTGCAAACAACTGATTTGTCAAAAGCTTCTTGATGAAAATACTGCATTATGTGTGTGTGTATGAGTGTGTTTCACACAGTTTTATAATATGGACAAGATCAAGCTCTCTGTATGCCTGGGGACATGATCCAGTTACTGTGGCTGAGCCAGTCAGCCAGCCACAGCTAGCATCTATCGCCTTAGGCCCACATTGCCTGGCATTTGCTGTGAGGTTAGCTCAACTCCTTTCATTGGAGGGTAGCAAAGGGCTCTGAGAGATGAAGTCTGGTGATTCAGGCTGTGACAGTTTGATGTCTCTGCACTATTAATGTGGCAAAGATATTGTTGCACCTGGAGAACTGAAGTCTGTCTCTGTTGTTTCAGTTCACAGTCCATTGACAAGTAATACTGTGGAGGTGGGCTTGAAATTAAATGCTAGGCTGCAAACTGGAGTAGGTGATATATAGGTACATGTACTTTTCTACCAACAGTAGCATCTAGGAGAGAAGTGGGACAGACAGCTCTGACTAATAACATCTTCAACTGCCACAGTTGTACTTGCTTCAGTGCATGTGAGACAGAGTTGTTGGTGGAACTGCCACAGACCAAGAGCACCGAGACTTACCACAGCTCAGCTGATGTGCAGTGATTTAAGCCGTAGTCCCTTGGTTGAGCATCTTGTCTCCCAACATAAGCTTCTCTGGAGAATAGTTTATCTGGTCTCCAGTGCTGCTGAACTTCATTCCCTGTGGAACACGTGCCTCTTCAACACACGCCCCTGCGCACATGATAACGTGTCTCCAAAGAGTGGGCTCGGTGTGAGCGCGAGCACCTGTTTTAATTTGCTTGTGCTGTGGTTTGCTCTTTGACTTCAGCTACCTCAAAAATGCTGTTCTTGTCATTGTGGTTGTAAATGCAACCTTGAAAATTGCCTTGTGTAATCTTAATCTGACACTGAGTGAAGTAAGTGGGTGTGTGTGTGTGCAAGAGTGTGAGTGTGCATGTATATTCCACAAATGTCTGTATTTGAGGAGTTTGTTTTCTTTCAAAACTGCCCATATTTCTCACTGGTTTAAAAATTGAGTTGTTTTGAATTCAACTTTCTGCCATTTTAAAACCACTGTATATTTTGCTGTGATCAGATTTGTAGGAATGCATTTGTAAAATATGTGTTAAACTAGGTTAAAAAACTAGGGGCCATGCTCTGCTCTTGGCAACATCGTGTATTTCTGGAATGGAGCCATTGCGTGACTCAAGTGTATTCTAAGTCTGTAATTTCAAATATGTCACCAGGGATGCTGAACAGCATATTGACTTCTGATGGTGTAATGGGGGGTGGCACTGATGCCAAGACAGTGATTTCTTGTCTTTGACTCAGAGGCCGGAAGGCCTATTTTTTTTTTTTTTATTTTTTTTTTTTAAGATTTCAGAAAATAAAAAAGTACTTCCCAAACAGCCAGGATAGAAAACCAAAACCAAACCCCTCATTTGTTCAAATGCGGTGTATGTCACACCAAAACCTATGCACTGAGCAAGAAGCGGTCGGCACACTAAATAAACTGTTGTCTCTTTCAAATTCTTCATATTTTGGCCTCCCATCCCTTCACAAGATTCATCTTCATGTGATTTCCTGCTTGCTTTGCGTGGCAGTGAATTCTCTGGGAGGGAGCAGGGCTTTTGGGGTCAAATAAACTCTGGCTTTTAAATATCTGTTGCCAAGTATGTTCCAAAAAATGTTATGGCTTGTGAAATATGGATCTTGCATATCAGTAATTGTCAAAAAGGGAAAAAAAGGGAATGGGATAGAACTGTCCTGACCATTTGTTTCATGTGAGTCCAAGGCCTGCATCAGGGTTTTCATTGCACTAAGTGCTCTAAGTGTACTGAACACAAGAGCAGGATAATCATGTCTGTGTTGCAGTAGGAGATGCTATTACATTTGGAAAGGTGCTGGAATTGACTTTGTTTTCAAGCTTGTAGCTAAATGAATGATTACCTGCTTAGTATATCCAGCAACTGCTCTGTGTTTGCCTGGTAAGAGTAGCCTTTTGCTCTTGAAGATACTGATCTCCAAATAATTGGCTGTTCAGGAATTCCAGCACAGCAGAGCCCATGTTGGCAATCGCCTCTGTGCTCTGAGGACTGATGTAGTAATTGGAAATTACTTCACTCGGTAACAGGGTCTGAAATGTGTTCAGGATTCTGGTCCATTTGTTCAACCCTCATATTAGGATATGTAGTGCAACTTCAGCCTGTCCCCAAAGGGCAGCTTTGCCAGAAGCATTCTGCTTGTGCTTTTGCAGATATCTAGTCAGTCCATTCTGTAGCTGACTGACAACACTGTGTATTCCATAACACTTGTGGCACTCTTGTCCTTGCGGTAGTAAGCTTTGTGAGTGCTGGTAGGTTGGCAATTCTTTTTTCTGTTGTGACAAATGCAAGGTATAGAATGGGAGGCATCTGTTAATGTTTGTGTATCCAAGATTATTGTGTACCAGGTTTTTTAAAATAGCTTGGTTATTCCCAAAGAATCAGTCTCGCAAGTGGAATTTTTTTTAGAGCTGAATTTGGCTTTAGGGCCATATAGCCACCTCAATGTGTATTATGCTGCAGCTTGAAAGCCAATACAGGGTAAAGGAGGAGGATGGAGGGAGTGCCATATTGTCAGTAAGTGGAAGCGCTCCTCTCTTTTCAAAAGACAAAAGAGGTCTTTTTTATACTCTCTTGCTTACTGTTTAGTGGTTTATGTACTGCATACTGCATTTGAGAGTGGTAAAAGAGCAAGAGCAGTCTAAGAAAACTTGAATCTAGTTCATCCATGGCAGAACAAAATGATAGTTTACACCTTTATTAGCACAGGGTGCAGAGAAAGCGTAGCTACAGTTCCCAGCTTGGCCTGTTAGAAAGGGAGAGGAGCTAACACAAACTGAGAACATGACATGATTTGTCTTCCAACTAGTCTTTGAGTGGCAGTTTGTAGGACTTTTCCAGCTATCTGGAACACGGCTAGACCCCATCCACCTCTTAGTAGGTGGCCTTTGTCATGTAGATGATATTGTTTTGTTTCTGTACTTCAGAACACTGTCCTCATTTTGATGTTCACTGGAAAATATGTAAAGTTTATAACACCTTATTGGATATCCAGGTTTTAACTGTAAAAGTGATTTTTTTGGGGCTAAACTTGATATCCACGTGTGATTATAAGCAAATGTTTAGTGTTATAGGATGTAGGTAACAGGTTATGCATTAGTATTTATTACCCTGACTTTTAACCTGGAAAGAGTTGCTTCCTTACTTTTTGTGGTTGAGTAGGAAGATTGGCAAATCATATCTCTGCTTTTTAAAAAGGACACTGGTTGCTATAGTGGCCACTGCCTATAAAGAAGTCAGTGAAAAATTACAGTAATTAATTCAGCTGGTCTAAGAACTCTAAACCTGGTAAGCTTCTTGATTCTCTGTCTTCCTGGGCATCTTAGCGAAGCCTTGATTGCTTTTTCCAAATGTTTGTATTTAATACGTTATACAATTTTTTTATAAATAAAATTAAATGTTAACGGCTGATCTGCTGCGTATTTCTTGAAATCAATAATAGCATCTCAAAGGCTTGTAGTCACTGTTTGTATCCCTGCAGGTACAGTAAGAGTACAAGACTAACTCATTTGGGTACTTAGATAACTTTTTTTCTCCTGCACACATACTACTTGAGACTTCCCCTCTCTTCACAAAGTTCTTCCATGTGAGTTCAAGAATCTGCCGCTTAAGCATCTCTTGATAGTAGTCCCACAAGAGGCTGTTGCATGTTGCGCTCACTTGTTGCTGGCCCATCATTGTGACACTGGGTATGTGATGAATCCAAACTTTTTATTCTTTTGAAATGCCTTCTTTACCATAGCACACTGCTTTAGGGCTTAATTATCTGTGAAACTTAGCTGATTTACTGACAGCTAAGACTCAAGGCTCTCAGAAGTGGTTTGTCAGAGGAAGCTGATCTAAGTGGCAGATGATGATTCTTTGGGGGGTGGAGAGGGATATTAAAAGCTTATATTTTAAGGGGGGGGGGAAAGCCCCATTTAAATTCCCACAGATAATACACTGGTTCAACACTAGCTCTGCTGTGAGGGTAATTCTGGCATTGGAGCAATTAAAACAAAAAAACCCAAACCAAACATAAAACCCCCACCATTCTGAAGGTATCTTTAGTCATGCGTAAGGACCCAGATCTCATGGCCACTTCAGTCACTGGTGAAGGCTGAACTTGCAGTTCCACTCTCACATCACGAAGGCAAAGGTAAATGCTCAAGCACAGTGGGTTTTGGGTCTTTTCTTTTTGCCCTCTTCTCTCTCTCCCAGTACTTGTTAGTTTATAGACTGCTGGGAATGTATGGATGTTTCCTGAGGTATCTCAGGGATTCAACTAATTAATGATATCTTTTCCCAGAATAAAGTTAGTGTGTCTGTAGGTAGCTTTGAATGTGCTATATGCACCTTGTTCATAATACACTGAATATTAACTGAAATGTAAGTTGCATGGCTTTGATTTTATTACTCTTGTCTCAGTCCTCTTCGTGTTTTTCTATGAAGAAACTAAATTCCATGCAGCCTGCTATGTGAAGCTTGAAATAGTAGTGTACTTCCTTTCTATCTGTTATCCATAGCAATGGCTTAGGTGTATATGCTATAGAATTGATGAGACAGAAAACATGTTTAAAATCCCTTGTGAACTAGAAAAATCTCTTTAAGTTGTAGAGGAAACTATCCCAAAACAAAAACGGCAGCTTTCAAATGGAAAAATACACTGCTGCTTTGTCTTCCTTCTGACCACTTGGCACTTCTCAAAGGCAATTTTTACCCAAATCTTGTGTAAAAGTTGTGCTGCAACCATGGTACTATACTTCTGTTCCCAACTGTGTGTCTCATCTCAATGTTCTATGTAACTGTTATGAGTTTTAGAAAATGACAGTTCTGACTTGATTCATGTAGGCCTGTCCCACTGTGCATTAAACTTGAGGGAACTGGAGGGTAAACTTACATGGCCTTAGACGTGCTCATAACCTGACACAGTTTGGGCTTTGCCAGCAAATTATGAGAGCTCTTCCACCTCCTCAAGAGGATTGTACACTGGGGGGAGGGAAAATGATGATGGTGTCTAGAAAATGTTAGACAGCATGAGGAACATGATCTTGCACTGCACAGCGTTTCTGCAGAACCCCCTGGAGACACAAAGCATGCGACAGAAACGGCTATTTTCACATTTGGTTCTCAGCACAGTTTTAAATGTGGTTCTCATTTTCCATGTGCCCCAGCTCCTTTGTGTTTCACTATTTCACCAATTCACAACTATTTCATTGCTACATTTAGCTGCTATCCAGTATTATTTTTCTGCCCTCACCCAAGGAACAGCTGCTTCTTTATACATATTTGAATGTGTGCTTTGCTCTAGTGAGTTATGCAACCTGCAGTTTACCAAAGTGAGTAGCTTGTGAGTAGCAAGATGACTTCCGGTAGTTTCCATGTAGTTTCTAGTGTAGTTAACAGGAGTAGGCATCTAATGAAGTGTGACCAGGTGCCTTTTTGCCATTGAATGACTGCATAGCTCAGTCCTTGTAGAAGACTCAATTCTGCTTTTGTGAGCTGAGCACATCTGCAGTAAATTGGGAGTAGAACTTATTTGCAAGCGGCCTCAAAAAAAAAAAAAAAAAAAAAGGGATTTTTGGCCAGGTTTGCACCCTGTTTCCATTTTAGTTGAGGCAATTATGAATATGCAGGTTTGTAGCTCCATTATTCATTGAACTACAAGTAGATCAGAACCAAGACTTCCAAGCTACTTTAAGTGTAAAGTGATTTTAAGTTGTTCGCTCTTTTGGCCATCTATTCACGCAGACACAGGCAAAGCACAGGTTCAGATCTGGGCAGATGCATTTACAAACAGACCCTTTGGAAGTCTTGAGTTGTTATTCTCCTTCCCTTCTTTCTGTGAAAGCAAGTGAGTAATTTGTCAGATACGGGGGATGGGATTTTTGTTATCATTTCTTGAATCTCTTCACTTCTTCCTCTCCTTTTCCCTTTTTTTGTGTGATAGATTCTTTATTTTTTTTCAAGAACTCATGTATCCCAAAGCTCTTTGAGTCAGTAGAAGTGAGTGCCAGTGTGTGACTTGCCAACAGTTTATTTCCTGTGTTTGTTAATAAAAAAAGCTTATGTTTCAGGGTTGCTGATTGAATTGACTGTGTTAGCAAATACAGTTCTGCTGTTTGTGCATCTGTCCTGTTGTGGTGGCTGTTTACCAAGCCTGCCATGACTTCTGTGGATGTTGTCATCTTCTGTGGCTGTCTGGCTCCTGTACGGCACTGGATGCTTTGGAAAAGTAACACTGATCTATGAGAGTGCTGAACCTGACATTTGAAAAATGAAAAAGGGATATTTAGCTTTCATTTCTATGCTAAAAAGTAGCGTTTGTTGAGGGGGCAGCATCTTATGCAGGTCACTGATTGCAAACAGTGCTTTGCTTGCTTCTCTCTATTCCTCGCATTTCAAGGCAAAGTGGGACTTTGATGAAAGACTGTAAGTAGGGGTAAACTCTGCCCTGTATTTAGAGAAAGTGTGTGTTAAACATGTCAGAATTACAGCTGTGTCTATGCATGCTCAGTGCGCATTTTCCCAAGGATTGCATTTTGGAAGTCTTTGCAAATAACTTTCGCAGAGAAGCTACCTATGTAATCCCTGAAGGCCTCAACAGAAGAGGAAAAGAAGAGAAAATCAGCACAAACCACACCCCCACCCCACCCCGCTCCCCCTCCAGCCCCCC
>WYDI02027853.1:48739-61865 GCA_009867235.2 Psittacus erithacus
CTGGAACAAAGAAAGAACCTTGTACAGGGGCCAGCATGAGTCTTCTGTTCTTAGGTAACTTACTTGATAATGTCTGGTTTGCAGTGGGGTTCTTATCAGACCTGATAGGATCTCCATTCCCCTGGAAGATAGGATATGCCATGTAATGGCTTGTGTCCTCTGAGTAGAGCCTCATTTTGCAGAGGTCTGCAGCCTGGGCCCATTAGCAAGATGCAGAAGGTGCCTCCTGCACAGGAGTGAACAGGTTGGGCCTTTACTGCCTGGTGCTACCATTTACCCCAGGAAAAAAAAAATGTTTTCTGTTTGAGAGTACTGAAAACCATTGCATTTCTGGAAAACTTGGAGGCTATATAAGTATCTCTGTTGTTTCTCAGCTGGGTAAGGCTTTATAACTCTAAAAGTCAGTAACAGAACAAAACCCACCAGGGTATATTATAGTGATGAACTGATTCACTGCCAGTGCTGGACTTTACTGTCACTGGAAGGATCATAAATACTCTTGCTCTTCCTTACCCATATTTTCTTTTCAAGAGACTGAGATAGGCCTTCTGACATGCTTAGAGTTGACCTTCATTTCCCCAGGGTGGTCACGTTGCATCAAGCTGCACTGGAGGAAATGCTGGTCTTGTGAGATCTTGCATATTTCCAGCTGGTCTTTTCTCCCTTCAAATTATATATCCCTGATATGCACATAAATTTCCGAAATGGTGTAGAAAGGGATACAACAACAGCACCTGTGATGCAGTAAGACAGGCTAGGAAGTTCAGTAGTCTTTGATGCAAAAGTCTTTGGCTTTGATTTATCAAGAAGGCCATTTAGTCAGCCACCTTTGTCCGATCCATAAAATTCTGGACTGAGAAGAGTTTGGGATTCTGTTTCCAAATCTGCAACTTGCTGTGTGACTGGGCAAATTGCTTCAGTTCTGGTTTGCTTCATTTTCCCAATAAACTGGGAAAGAAGTGTTAAGAGTTTCCTAGGTCCAGCTCTGCAGAGTCCCCGATGAAAAGCACTGTGTCAGTGTTGGTTGCGTATTGTTTAATGAAGTGTCTGCCCTCCGCATGGTGAGTGCTGAAATACCTTCATAACAGGGAGATTCTGATGCAGGGCAAGAAGAGCAGTGATGGCTTCTTGCTTATTCTCAACACCTGCGTCCCACCTGCATAGGAAGTGCTGCACAGGATGGTGGTTGGGTATTGATGGAAAGTGGGAAAAATCAAGGTCTGATTCCTCAGGTACTGGTTGCTGTATTTCAACATGAATGAATGTCAAATGCAGATGTTGTCATTTCTATATAGAAAAAGATGGAGTGAAATGGAGGAGGTCTAGAGCAATTCTCACTGTGACTGCTTTAGACAAATTCATCCCCCAGGTGCATTTCTATAACATAAAATCTTGGGTAAAAATTAAATAGTGGGAATATGTAACATGCCTGTGACATCAAGAATGCTGGGGGAGGCAAGTGGAGGAGGAACAGCATATGGAAAAAATTAAAGCATGGAATATCTAAAGGCAACACTGCAAGAGCTGGCGATAGATGTGCGGAGACATGTTCCATGCACTCCAGGAAAAAGTCTTCAGGCAAAAAAAGAGAAAGGGAATCTCTGCTGTTTCCTATACTTTGGATATATGGTTACAATAGAAAAAGTGGTGTCCTGATTTCCTCCTAGGGTTGTGCTGGAAAGCAAGTACAGCTGGGGAATACATCTAATAAAAGCTGCTTTGGCAGATGAGAACTGGAGGAGGAACAAAATTAGTGCCTCCTTGCCCAAGCTGCTGCTGCTACTTTTGGACTGTTTCATGGAAGACATGAATTTATTCATTTCCAAAGACAGCTTGAAACTCCAGGCAGCAGAGGAAGGGACTCCCACTGGACTTTGCTTTTTTTCTCTGAATGCATTGCACTTGGGTGAAATGCAGTGTCACTTTTCGGGTCATTGCTGGGGAGAAGGTCGGTGTGTGGGGACTGACCCTCCGTTCCTCAGTTTGAGAGTGATTCAGGAGCCTCACCACCTTGTAACACATTGAACTTCAAGTAGGGTTGAGGAACTTGCAGTGCCTGCTGTGGACACCTCAGTTAAAAAGGAAAACTCCCTTTAATTTCCAGCAAGAGTAGATGTAAACTGTGTATCTGAGAAGCCTTTGTTTTCCCACTAATGGCCAAGGTCTCCTTGACCTCTCCATGGCTGCCTCCAGCACTAAGCTGAGTAGTTAGCATTGTTTTAGTCCCTCCAGACTTCCCTCCCTCCCTTCAAGACTGAAGACAGTTGCTGAAGTCTGTGCTGCTCATTTGTTCAACAAAATTAAACACTTTTATCCACCTTCAATTTGAAGCATGCATATTAAGGTGGTTAGAAACTAATACATGTTTTACCTAGGTGTAAATAACTCATGTGAGGGCTGGGCTGCAGAAATAGCAGAGGTAGGAGTAGGGAGAGCATGGTTTGGTGAGTGCTCTGAGAGTAATTTGACAGCTCTGATGGGAAACAGTAATGGGGAGGAAGAGACAGTAATCAGTGAATCAATCCACTTGTTTAAAAATACCTCCTTTTTTGTGGCTTTGGTTACAAGAATGCTTTGTGGGAAACAGAAGAAAGGCATTAGTAGTTGTTTTAAACAGGCCATGTTCTAA
Source organism: Psittacus erithacus (assembly GCA_009867235.2). NCBI lineage: Eukaryota > Metazoa > Chordata > Aves > Psittaciformes > Psittacidae > Psittacus > Psittacus erithacus. The sequence continues at coordinate 51,369 of WYDI02027853.1, forward strand.
TTTTGCATTTCATGAAGTCCCGTGAAACCTCTGAGCAAGAGAATTTCCACCCGTGTATGTGCTGGGAGAAGAGGGAGGGCAGATGAGCAGCAGATATGTTAAGCAAGCAATTGCAATTAAATAAGCAGGAGCTTCTCTGCATGCTGCTCAATTGCGGTTAAGGAGTACATTTGTTTGAGAAGGAACAGGATGAGACACTAGAAACCCCATTTTAATAGAACCTACCACGATGGTGCCTGAAGGAAATATTTGACTATGAAATTGTGAGTAAAGGCCATTTTCTCCTGGGAAATGGTAGCAAATACAGTTGTGCTTCCACCACCTAGAGTAAAGCCTGTACAGCAAAAAGGATTGCCTGCCTGTGCATGATCCCATAGGCTCTGCACTTCACCACACTGCATGTCCTGGCTTCCCAGAGGGCTCATCATCTAGGGTGCCTCCAGGTCTGTGTGCACAGAGCCAGGCCAGAGCTAAGCAAATGACCCTGTCCAGCTCAGGCTGAGCTGAGCGCGGAGCCATGGCATGGTTTACTGGTGTACCCCAGGGAACTGGGAGCCAATTGTAACATTGAACTGATTAGCTGATTGCTACTATTGAACATGTTCTGCTTGGGGAAGGATTAGCCTGAAGACCCGGAGGGGAAGCTTTAAACATCAAGTGCAATCCTAAGATAAGCCTTTAATGCACATTTTGACATTCAGAAGTCAACAATGCTTTGGGCAGTTTTGCTTTTTAGCCACCCTTCAAAGGCGAGTGATCGATATTCTTGGTCTGTTGCATGTTGTTGCAGTTCAGGAAACAGGAGCTTCACATTTCAGGGATGACTTTTATCAGGTCCTACAGATGTAAAGTCATAGCAGCCAGAAAAAGGAAGATCTCTGTTATGGTATACGTTCCCTTCCACCTGTCAGTAATAATTAGATGTGGGAAGATTTTTATGAATATCACATTCTAGAGAGGGGTAACTTATGTATTTGAACAAGACTACTGAGAGAGTATAGCCTAGTTGTAAAGTGTCAAAAGAGCTTGCAGCAAGGTGGTGTGTTTAAAATCCTCCCAGCATCTGATTGCTTGAACAATAAACATGACAGCTATTTGACTTCTAGAGATATCCGCTGTGATTGTCTTTGAAGGTATCACAGAAACCGTATGAAGAAGAAAAGCTCGTAGTCATTGTGTGACTTTGGGTTGTCATGAAATTTCTCTTTTTCCTACAGTCTCCTGGAGCTTTGCACCGATGATTCTCAGTTTCTGTTACTGTTGGTGTGTTGGACAGTCATGATGCATGCTTGTTAAGAGCCTGAAGGTGAACAGCCATAACAGATAACCTGATCTCAGTGGGGTTTGTACCGGCCTGGTTCAGTGAAAAGAAAAGCATCATGTTTTTAGAGGAAAGCTTAGCAAGGCTTTGATCTTGTTCTGTTGGTTTCCTATCACAAAGGGCATGAGGGAAAAGCTCTACAAGCAAATAGCAGTGCCTGTGGGAGCTGGAAGGAAAATTAGGTGGAACTTTCAGGAATTCTGTAGGTTTCCTGAGCAAGATATAGTGAGGTAGAGTTAAGCTTTTGTTCTGGATTTTCTGAGAGGGCAGAAAAGATGGCTAATACTGTGTGTAAACAGAGAGGTGAAAGGAAAAGGACTCTTCTTTGAGAATTACATTGACTACTGTAACTTAATGCACTTAAAAGAAAAGAATGATACAAAAAATTGAAAACACAATGATTAACCAAGCTGATGGTTTTAGACCGGAGTGTATAGACAAACTGGCTGCTAGTGAACTGTACTTGGCAGTACCATGGTTACAGCAGTGTTGTAATACTTGTAGTGAGGACCAGGCATATGAGGAAAGCATGACTGCATCAGTAGAGAAGTTTGGGTCCAACACCGTTTAATATCTTCATAAGTGATCTGGAAGATGGGATCAAGTGTACCCTGACCAAGTTTGCCAGTGGTACCAAACTGAGCAGGAAGTGGACACTTTGGAAGGGAGAATCACCCTGAAAGATGACCTGGATAGGCTGGAAGAGTGAAATAACAAGAACTTTATTAAGATCAACAAGGGCAAGTGTAAGGTTTTACACCTGGGAAAACACAATCCAAGAATGCAGCACCAGGCTGAGATCAATGTGGTTGGGGAGCAGCTCTGTGGAAAGGGACCTGGGGTTCTTGGTGGACAACAAACTCTATGTGATTGAAGAGTGGGCAGCTGCAGTGAAGAAAGCCAACAGGATGCTGGGTTGCATCAACAAGGGTATCACCAGCAGAGATATAGAAGTCATCACCCCACTCGGCACTTCTCAGGAATACTGAATTCAGTTTTGGTTCCTGTTATGCAAAAAGATATGGACAGGCTGGAGAAGGTCTGGAGAAGGTCCGGAGAAGGGTCACAAAGATGATCAAAGTACTGGGAAGCCATGTGAGGAGAGGCTGAGAGAGCTCGGTTTGTATAGCCTTGAGAAAAGAAGGCTTGGGGAGAACTTGCCACCACATTTCAGTAGTTAAGGAGTGGCTATGAAGAAGATGAAGACTCCCCTTTTACAAGGAATCCTATGGGGAAAACAGGGGTAATGGGCACAAGTTACTGCCAGGGAGATTCTGACTGAAACATAAGAGGAAAATTTTCCTCAATGAGAACAATCAGCCACTGGAACAGTATCCCCAAGGAAGTGGTGGATTCCCTAACACTGAATGCTTTTAAGGTTCAGCTGGGCAGGGTTCTGGGCCATCTTGTCTAGACTTTGCTTTTGCCAAGAAAGGTTGGACCAGAGGATCCTTGGGGTCCCTTCCACCTGGAATTCTATGATTCTATGATGAGATTTAGGACTTGCAGATTTAGACTAAATGAGACCACACTGACATGTGATGTTCTTCTGATCAGTGGGAAGTTAGGCCCAGATTTCCATTCTTTGCACTGATGTTTTGTACTTTAAAGTCCTGTCTATGTAGAGGGGTGAAAGCCATAAAATGTAGCTGGAAGATGATGTTGCAGGTGGACAACCTCTGCTCCCTTAAGCTCTGAGGAGGTTCATTAAAGTGTGTGCTGAGCTGAATAGGTTTTTCTGAGTTCTGTAGGTATAGTATCGGTTCCTTTGCTTGTGTTGTTAGTGACACCTCATCCCGTGGCACTGGAGGCACCTATACTTGTCAATCCTGTGCACTGTAGCTGCTTTGTGCCTTCATAAACTGAAGACAGAGGTGACACTCTGCTGCCACTCTGCTGGTACCACTCTATCACTTTTCCATGCTGGAACACCCTGTTCTGCCCTATGGACCTTCCTTGAATGGTCTCTGTGCTCTGGAAATGTGAGCTAGCATTTTAAAGTATAAATTTATAGATTTTGAGTTCCTAAGAGGATCCTTTAAACTTCTGGCAAGCATCAAAATTATGGGAACTTGGTTCAAGGAACCTCTGAGGGAAGAGGAAAGAACTGATCCCAAGCAGAGCTGGAGCAGCCCTTGTAACATGGGTTCCCAAATGAGCCTTGGGCAGCAATAATGATGTTCTTGAGTTCCCTGTCCCTTTCATTTATTTTATTCCCCTAATGAGGACAGCTAGTACTGCTGCTTCTCCAGCAACATCATATGATCATCATTTGCCTTGCAAAAAATTAAGCACCAGTCCATGAAGCTCTCCCCGTCCTTAGGAGAGAGGACTTTATCTGACTGTCTGATGTGGAAATGCACACCTATACCAAACATACGATCACTGTAGTATCTAGTCACTGCTTTTTCTAATATATTGAGGTACATTATACATTAAATGGATCTTGGTCTAGGTTTCAGGTTGGAGCTTAGGTGGATAGGGAACAACATCACTGAAGCTGTGTCCTGGAACTGCTGTTAGTAATATGCTGCTACCAGTGCTGTGGATACTTGGAAGTAACCAGGCCAGTAAAATCCTGACCTGAGAGATGCCTCAGAAACCTTAATACGTGTGCCATTTTATGTGGGGCATTTACCATTTCTCAAGAAGCACTGTGCCAGCAGGGAATTTTGTCTGCATCCCTTTAAATGCTGCCGTCTGTCCTTTTCAAAAAGTCTTTTAAAAAGTCATTGCCTTGCAGCTGGGGAGGGAAACCTCATAATTCACGGCTGCTCAGGCAGTATAGCAGCAGGCAGCCCCTTGCATTGGCAGGACCAGGACTGTCTGTCCCTGTGCAACAGGCAGCTCCTGGCCCGGACACTTTACCCCAGTGAAGCCAGTGGGAAACTCCTCCTGAGCTCAGTGACAGCAGGATCTGGCTTTCGGTCCTTTGAGTAGCAGTTTGTTAAGGCCACCAAGTGGCTTTTTCTTCTTCCCTCCTCCACCCGTCCTCTTCTCAAGGCAGCCATCTGCAGCACTGGCATGAAGCAAAGGCTAATGTAGTAATAGAGACATGGAACTGGATTTTGCCTTACATGAGGTGAAGCCACATTACTTCCCTACTTCTCATAACATTGCACTATCACAAATAAGCTCTCCCAGCTGCAAGGACTAAATATCTGTGAAAGAAAAATGGTTAGAGAAGCTTTAAAAAAGAATATAGCAGCTTTGACAATATGCTCTTTACAGAAACCACTGGATACTTCTCAAGCATAAGAGCTGGCGAGCTCTGCAAGGGGATTTTGGAGGCCTTTTGAGTTTGGTAGGTCTGAATGTCCAGAGGTGATAATGAGGAGGGATGAATTGCCCTATGATGGGCCTGAGGTGCTGCAGGATAACCAGTGGCATGTTATCCATGCCATCTTGCTCGGACCAGTAACACATGGTGCCTTCCCACTCAGTCACAGCCAGAACTGCATTTGCTATAAGCAATCACAACAGACAGTTTGAGGGGGGGTTTGCTTTTGTTTTTAAAAGGTACTATGCTTTTTGATGCGATCCTCCCTCCAAAAGGAAAACAACCCATGAATTATGTAACAAAACGAGCAGCGAGAAGTGGGTGATGGAACTTCTTTGTGTTTACTAGCATGCAGTGCCTTCAGCAGAAGTGTGTGGCTAGGCTTGCATCACTGGCATTGTGAGAAACTTGATTTTGCTTCAGGAGGGAAGCATTCGCCCATGCTGGTAAGTCACCCTTCAGTGTACCTTTCCTGTTCATGCTAACCAAGGTAGCCATGCATGCAGAGATCTCTGTCTTTTTCCACCATCAGAAAAGAGCAACCTGGTACAAAAGTTCATGAGATCGGCCATCCAGGCTGCATCAGCTGTCAACAGTTGCTGCAGCTGTTAACTCCTCAGGAGGCATCGAGGGACAGCATCAACTGCCAGGCGCAGTTCAGAGAGTGCTCAGGTGGAACAAAGTGAGGTGGACAATGTGTTTAAGGGGGGAGTTTTTCCCATGTCACTAAAAGGAAAGCAGCACCGCAGCACCGCTGAGGATTTCCCACCCTACCTTTGCAAATCTCCCATTGTGGCCACCATGCTTTGCTTCTGCCCCAGCAAAGCCAGTAGTATAAAACCAAACGCTGCCCATAGGAAGCCCTCTGTAGGTGTGCATATGCTCTGTTTTGTGCAGGGCTTTTCCAGTTCTCCCTGGCAGCGCCTACACAGACTAACACCTGGTGTATGACTTTTCTTCTACCACAGCTTCTCTGGGTCCCAAATGCTATTCTGACAGGACCACTGGTGGATACTACAATTACCATGGTCCTCCTTTATGCACTGATACCGAAAGCTGCTCTGATCTAGAGTGGAGAAAGGTAGGAGGAGATGTAATAATCAATTGTCACTAAAATTTCTCATATTTGTTGTTCAGGGAGACATTTCCAAAGTGGACAGAACATTGTGAAGTTTCCTCCTGCCTTCTGGCAACATTTTTAGCTCTTGTGTATTTCTCCTCACGTTTAGGAGTTTTATCCTTCATCGCCCAGATGTTTGCTTGCTCTTTCCAGACTCTGTATGCTCTCAGCATCTATGGAAATAGGGCAGTATAAGAGCTGTGCCATTGGGCTCTCCAAGGAAGGCGAAGCATCCCTGAACCTCCCTCCATCAGGCTTTATCAGCTGTGGGGGAGAAGCATGCCTTGGAGCCAGCTGAGGAGCAATGCAGCCATCACTCTCCCCCAGCAATAGCATGCTGTTTGGAGAGCACCTGTGCTTCCAGCTTCCACCTCTTCCCTGGTAGGTTGCATGTGGCAAGCTCCTGTGTGGGGCATGGTGTGAAGTGAGCACTGAAGAGCCCTGCTACAGTCTCCTTGTTCCACTGGGCCTTGTGCGTGGGGAGATCAAGCACCAGTGAGGAGAAGAAGCCAGGTTACACTGTCCCTTCTGCCCTACACCGCGGTACCAAAAAATGCTCTAGCACAAAAGACACTGACATCCCAGGAGCAATAGGTTACTGTAAGTAATTTATTAACACTTTGTAATGTCAAGCACTCTCCATGCTCCCACTACCTCTCATTTACAAGGCCTTGTCCTCCTGGCAAGGACTGTAACACAGACATCCCAGTTGTCACAGGACTGCAGAAGGGTGACTTCCTCCTCGCAGGAGCTTGCACCAAAGCCTAGCCTAAGGCAGCTGGCCTGTTGGGTGGTTTGTGCTGCCCCATGATTCAGCTCCCCACTGGAGCTGAAACTGCTGAGGATCCAGTGGTTCATGTGGCACTGTGTTGTAAAGTGATGTTTGATTGCGGCTGATGAAGGCCTTTCATGTTACTAAAACTTCTAGAAAGCAAGTGCTGGTTTATGTACGTGCTAGACTGATCAGTGACAGCAGAAAAAATTCTGACTGGATGTACTCACTATTCCCTTCTCTCACCCTCCACTGAAATCCTTGTTTACAAAGACTTGTTTCCTTTTAAATCGTTCTTCTGCACATCTAACAGGACTGACCCTCTTCTTTTCAAAGTGAAATACTACTGTACATTCATTTAGGGCTTACATTCACTTTCTCTAGATTACAGCCAAACTTGCATTGTGCTGCTGTGAATGACGAGTCAGGTCTATCCTCAACAGCAAAACACAGGTAGGTTATTTGTGTTGCTACCTGAGGAAGAGCAATTAATAAGTGGATATTTTTCTTCGACTAGTTATTATAGCTCCTCTTGCTCACTAAATATTTTTCCTCTGGGGCTGTGAGTTCCTTTTTTGTCTATCAAAAAGAAGAAGGTAAAGCAAACTGCTAGACCATCGCCACCACCTCCTTCTCACAACCATCTGCATCTCGTCACCATCTGCTCAGTAAGTCCAGGCTGAGGATTTACCCCTCACTAATCAAAATAGGATGAAACCAAATCACGTTTGAAATTATACAGGGTATGCTATACCTATGGTCTTTGAAACATCTCCTTCCACAGGCATGTATGTGCCACAAGTGATTTCCACTCTGCAATGGCCACAGATAAGAGGAGATCCTCCCAGTTTCTTTAAAGCAGTGAAATCTCAGCAACAGCCACATCTATGGTTTTTGTGAAACTTCCCAAAGCTCCCTCCCTTCTGAGTTCTTGTCTCTATCATTTCAATTCCTGCTTTGCATTGCTTTTCACAAAGATGCTCAAAAGGACCGAAAACCCAGTTTTATACTTGAGTATTGCAGTAGAAAGTGGGAGCAGAATGGGCAACACAAGTACAGCATAGATCTTATGGGGTTTTTAATGTTCAGTGTTTAGTTTTCAGTGATTTTTCTTGGTGTGTCACCCTAATCCTTTCCCTCTCCAAGTCATTTTCTGATTTAACTGGCTCTCTGCAGATCAGCTCCTTTGACGTGGAGCCTCAACCCCAAAACCAAGTTGATCTTTTGAACCCAGGAAATGATGTGTGTTTGAACTTTGATACAAATGAGCCCAAGAACAGTATTTACATTATGCTGGTATGAAATCCAGAAAAGATTGGTTAAAGCAAAAATACTTGAGTGGTCACATCAGCAGCTTCCCTTCCCCCAGGCATGAATATCTCACAGCATCCCCCCAGAATGTCCAACACTTGGGGTGTCATCCAGCCACAGGTTCTTGACAAGATCAAAATGTGCCAGGAATCAACCAACCTGCCAGCCAGTGCATTGTGCTCCCCAAATACCTGGAAATTCACTTCTTCCTTGCTGGAGGAAAGGATTCAAGAGAGTTATCCCAGGGGTCTCACGCCATCCCATGCACCCATGCAACCGCCCCATCGCTGGATGCATTCTTTTCCTACTCCTGCAACAGCCAATCTGGCCCTCTTCCTCTGTGTCCCAAGCTCCAAAAAGGGAGTTTTTCTGAAGGAGGGCATGAATTCATCCTTTAGCTTGTTCTTCACTGTAACAAATCAGATTTAGATTTGGTACCACCTCTGGAGCAGTCCCACTTCTTCATGCTGGTGAGATACCTTCCGCAGATTGACTAAACTACTGATCAAAATGCACTAAGTGGTTTTTGTTAGTCATGTTTGGGATGTCTTTGGGTGCAGTGTCTAAATTACATTTATGGGAAATGCTCTGAAGATAACATAACTGAAGAATGGTTTGGGTTGGAAAGGACCTTAAAGATCATCTAGTTCCAATGCCCCTGCCACAGGCAGGAAGAGCTCCCACTAGACCAAGTTGCTCAAAGCCTCATCCAACCTGGCCTTGAGTCAACCTTGTCATGCTTGGGCTGATAACAAGCAGGCCATGATGCAGAGCTGCCCTGTGGCTTTTCAAGGAGTGTAGAATGAGCATAGAATGAGTATTTTAAAATACTTTAAAAAATAAAGTATTTTAAAGTATTTTAAGTATTTGAAGTATTTTAAAATACTTTAAAAAGTATTTTTTGGCAAAATTGGCATTGTCACCAGCACTCTGCAAAACGCGGACATGTGAGCATGTGTGCAGACACACAAAATTTGAGGTTTTGCTCCCTTACAAAATGAATAAAGCTTAGAGCAACCCCAAAGTACAGCCAGCTCTTGCCATTACATTTAGACTGGAAATGTTCATGCTTTTTGGTTCCAGATGGCTGCATCAGGTGGTCTGGATGCAGGAGTACTACCAAGCTCCTATCCTTCATATGCCTCTTTGGTTGGTCCTCTGGCTTGCCAAAGGAAAATCCCTTCTTTACCACTTGATTTCCCTTTCTGCCTCTCAGAGCACTTGGCGTTTCCCTCAGATGGCAGTGGTATTTATTAATTACCTCTTATACCTGTAATAGAAACAAATACATGCTAGAAATCCTCCAGCAGCATTTGCCCTTAAGGATATGCAATCTTAAAATGGATGTATCCAGGTCATACAGCTTTTCACACATTTCTGCATATTGAAGAATATTGTCCATAATTCCAAACATGAGTTATTCCTCATTTCAGAAATCTGCTTGTAAGGCACACACTGCTTGCATCTCCTTTCCCAGACAGCGTGAGGAGTGTTGGAAAGCATCAAAAGCCAGTCATGAAAGAGCTGTTCAGCTGTATCCCTCCAGATCCCAGCTCCACAGTTCAGCATGGCATTTGGGAAAATGGAAATATTATTGGGCTACTGGTGGGAAGAGAGTTGATAATGATCCAAGAATAACTAGAGATCCCTGAAATCATGTGGAAAGATAAATAAGATGGGGGAAAAATTAAAAAGAAATCATGGAAATACCTCTGATTTAGGTGCAAGTGTATTGATTACATTATCGTCAAAACAGTCTCCAGCATCCAGCAGACCGTGTTGCTGCCAGTGAAGCATTCACTGCCAGCAGTATGACGTTGTCGGAATGAGGTCATTTGAACATTTGGCATTTGAACTTCTCCAAATGGCAGAGGATGAGAATATGACCTTGCAGATAAGTCATATTCTTGATATAATAGGGGAGCATGCCCATATTGAGATGGGCATGCTCCTCTCCTCTCCAAAGCCGGGACACTTCTTTGGTAAGATATGCGCCTCTATGTTGGATGATACCTGAGTGGAACTAAGCTTAATGAAAAACCAATTAGTTATTTTTCCATATGAGCTCAATTAATCGCTATCTTTGGATTTTAGCACTAATACAGTAAGTGATTTATCTGTGACAATTCCGAATCTGCATTTCTATGGCTTCAATAAACCACGTTGCTCATGAATCTGTAATTGTGAAAGTTCTTATTGAACGTAACCGGTTGTAGAGTGTTGAACTGGTTATAATCATAAATTAAGCCTGGCTGCATCCAGCCCTTCTGATCTCTGAGGACCGGCTGGAATGCAAGAGCATTTGTTTTCTGCTGAATTTCTATGCTCTTAATGCAACAGACATTGATGGTATGACCTTTCCCTTCAGGTGCCTGATGGGACTTGAGTGCCTTGGGGCACAGCTGGCAGGGCATCGATGCTTACACTGCTGAAGCCTTTCATCCCCCAGTTCTAGCAACACAGCCCTTTGGTGCCTGTTTTATAAAACAAGCTCCATCAGCCCAACAGTAGCTGTTCAAGGGCCTGCTGCTCACTGTCGTGGTTTAAGCCCAGTCAGCCACGCAGTTGCTCGCTTACTCTCCCCCAACTTCCTCCCCTGGCTCCGGGAGGGATGGAGAGGAGAATGGAAAGAATGTAACTCCCACAGGTTGAGATAAGAGCAGCCCAGTAACTAAGGTATAACACAAACCACT
>WYDI02027855.1:0-34789 GCA_009867235.2 Psittacus erithacus
TGTTCATTTTCTCATTGACCAACACCCCCAAGTCCTTCTCCACAGGGCTGCTCTGAATCTCTTCTTTGCCCAACCTGGAGCTGTGCCTGGGATTGCTCCGACCCAGATGTAGAACCTTGTGCTTGTCATGGTTGAACTTCATAAGGTTGGCATCAGCCCAGCTCACAAGCATGTCAAGGTCCCTCTGGATGGCATTCCTTCCCCCCAGCGTATCAACTGAACCACACAGCGTGGTGTCATCATCAAACTTGCTCTTGAAGTAATACTTCACATTCTGCTTCTCATTCACCTCACAATTTTCCCTAAAGCATTGCAGTGAATTTAACAACGCTTTCACTAAACACCAGGTTGATACAAACTGCTGCCAGTGCACTCATCTAATAACTGAACAGCTAAGAAACTCACAAATGGAAAAATCTGATTCTATGAGCCAATCTATCCCTCTCCGGAAGGGAAACTTCTGGAAATTGTGGCTGCACTGTGCATCTACACTGCATTAGCAAGCTACTGCCACAAGTTTATTTGCATATTTGTAAATTTTTAAGTTCTTAAAAATTTGCTTCGTATTTTTGCTCACTCAGTTCAGTTTAACTATCATGTGCCTCTTAACCACTTAAGAGTCCCTGGTATTAAGTTATAAAAGGACAGCTCTAAGAGGCAAAAAGCGCATGTCTGGTGCCTTTATAAGATCATGAGGACAAAAAACCCCTCAATGTGTCTTTTTTTGGACATCAAATTGTTTCTGAGATAGGAGACAAGCAGAAGAATGGGTTGAGGGCTGCTCACTGTTATATAAACACAATACAACAACAGATCTGCATCTGGTAAACTTACTTGAGTTCTGGCAGAGGTGATGGGTTTATGAAGAGGTTTCTGAACCGGTACTTTTTGAACCTGGAGAAGTCAGTGGTTACTGACTCTTTGTGAGGCGTTTCAATAATTATGCAAGGCGAGATGCCTCCTGTTATTGTGGGCGGCCAACAACTCTGCAACATAAACAAAGTATCTTTTAAATGTTGATTTTACTATGACAGCAAGAAAGACAAGAGGTAAATTACAGTAACAACAATGCATGTAATGTATGTTAGTCTTTTTGGACCACGGCATCAATTCATGTACTGAAACCAAGGACAAAGAGATTAAATGCCAACAAAGCCTTTTGTAGTCAAGATGGAACATGCATAAACAAATTTGATAAATTTGGGAAACTCAGCTTTAAGGAAGACAACTATCTTTATGAACCTGCAAGTAACCTACCCATTGCTTGAGCTGCTCAGTTATAGTACATAAGGTAAAAGCACTCATTGCTACTAAAACACAGGACATTAGTTTGCTGGTCCTATCTACTTATCTACTCAGAGGGAAAAGAAAAGAGGGTGGAGGTTTTACTGTCTCTCAGTGAAAATTCAGCAACTTATCTTCCAATTAAGCACTCCAGAGAGGAGCCACCCATCTCAACTCCAAAGCTAGATACCCACTGAGCAAGCAGCAGCTGTGAACTATCTCTCGGCCAAATATGGGATGCAATGACTCAAAAGGAGAAGAGTGCAAAGTTGTTCACATAGAAAGCTTCAGAGAATGAATTCTAGATTACTTCAGTTAACTCTGTAACTTGCTTCACTAATACTTATTTGGTTGTACATAACCAATATGAGTAAGGAGGTATCAAATGCATGGAGTACATGCAATGCTGTAATGGCTGACAGCCTTCAAAATGGTGACAGAGAGTCTTAATTATGCTCTGTGGAGTTAGGGAGGGGGAATCCCATTCACAAAGATCAGCAACACCTACCCCTGAACATAGAAGCTTTTCCTATGTAGCTGTTCTGCAAGGTAAACAACACATAATCCCTTTAGTTTATCTAAACCTATTTATAGCCAGACTAACAGTGAAGTCACATATTCCAGCAGAATTGATCTTAACAGCACACAGCTACCAAAAATAAAAAGAAAATAAAGAGAAGATCCTGTTCCTTCTCTCCTGTGATCCTCACTACCCAAGTCCTTCCTTTGTTAGCTTTGATGCTTGTGAGACCCTCTGCTGGGTTGATTCAGCTCACTAACCTGGCAGAACATTAACTTATTTTGTAGTGCCATATTAGCAAGTTGAACCTGCACACTGCTCCATTTAAGGAGAAACAAAAATGGAGCAGGACACAGGATGGAGTACATGGACAGTTATCAAGGAAGGAAAGACAGGGAATCAAGATTTCCCACTTTCAGCAAAAGCCAATTTGTGACATGCAGTTTCACTCCAAGTACAGCTGATATAGTTACACAGCATTTTTCCCTACACAAAGGTTGCAAAGGCAACTTCACAATCAGAAGAGTTTTGCTTCATCATAGCCATTAGTCTCATTTGCTTTACAAAAGGATAACTGCAAACAAAATTTGTTTGAAAAAAAGTTACTTTACTAAATAAAAATTTAGCCCCTCGCTTGATTTAGGAGTAGCCCATGTTAGTTAAAACAGATTCCTAAACTGATTTAAATAATCAGAAGAACAGCTAAATGAAAGTAAAGAGGGCCTGAATGGCTATGAGCCTTCTTCATTAAATGGTTGTGAAACCACACCTTAAGTTAAAACAAGTGCAATGATCTTGTTTAGACTTGCCTCTTAGGCCTCATTGCTCTGCATATGGAACTATTCTGAAATATCTGGGTTTATTCTCATTTTTACACCTAACCTTAGTGGTTTCCAAATCAAAGGACCCTTTATCTGCAACAAAGCCATGCATAAAACTCAAAAACATACAAAAACATACTAAGGTACTGTGCTCCCATAGTTCTTAATATCTAATTGTAGAAACCTCCCCTATTCAATGTTTTCTAGTGTGGAAAGACTTCACACCCACCAACATAAACCATTTGGATCCCCTTTGGATACCTACTTTGGACCGGTATTCAAGACTGCATTACCTTAATCTCATACTGATGTTTTTTAGCAATTTTCCCATCTTCTCTTTTCTTAATCTCCTGCTGGGAAGAGACAAACATGTCAATTCATTGACAATGACCAGCATACCCATTCCTAAAGCTCAAGCAAACAGTTGCTACTTCTGCCCCACTCAGCAAAGATTCTCCCATCCAAACACACTGGAAAACTTTTCCAGTTGCTCAAATTGGTCACCTCTGCTGTTCTCCGTTTTCTGGTCTGGAGATGTTCTGATGCCTGCAGTTCCTGCGGAGACTCTTCTTGACATGACAGTGGTGGCTGCTGCTGCTTGGCTTGCAAACGGCTACTACAAAGAGCAAAAAGACATAAGGAGTTAAGAGAGCAGCAGTTGATAGATGAACACAGATAAGGTGGGTGTACTACAATGCTAACAGCTTACCTACGTCTTGACATCTTCTTTGGGTTGTAAGATCTCTACCTGGGGATCAAAGGAATAATGTAAGCTCAGTTAATATATCCTCCAGAAGTTCGGACCAACTTCTGTACTTTGTGTTGCAAGATTCACCACAAAGAGCAGCATGGTTTACATAACTGAAACAGAAGCACAACTAATTTACTGGTGTGAGAAACACCTAAGGTATATAATCACATGTAGCTCCATGTCCTGCTAGGAGTTTCATTGCTGAAGTGGGTTACACAGGGATGCCCACTATGCCATCGGTCAGTTTCACGCGGGCGAGTTGGGCTCGCATGGCCCAGGCAGGGAGTGAGAGAGGGAAGCTGCGAACGGTCATTTCCCACGCAAGAGAATGTAGAGGAATCCCTAGGGCTGCGACTTCCCCCTCCCTTTACACCCTGCACACTGCAGCCACCGGGCACCCACATACACACTCTACCGGTGCAGCAGCTCTCCCGGGGGAAGGATTTCTCCGCGGGCCCCCCACACCTGCCGGGATGGGCCGCGCCGAGCTGAGCCGCGTCGTGCCCGGCCGCCCGCGCTCTCGCCGCGCCGGTTCCGCGCCAATTTGCAGAGAGCGGGGAGGCGGCGGCCTGCTCCGCGCCGTGCAGAGCCGGGATGGGGCGGGGGCTCCTCGGCCAGCCCCGGGGCGCGGCGGGGGTCAGGCTAGGGTGCGGGCACCGCCGCTGCCCGCGCTCGCTCTCCTTCCAGAAGGGGCCGAGCCGTCGCCTGCCCCTCTCCCGCCGCAGCCGCTGAGGGGACGCGTGAGGGGGCAGGACCGCGGCTCCCCCGCGCTCCCGCCTTGCTGCGAGCGAGGCTCCCTCCAAAACCTGAGGGGAAGTGGGGGGGGAGGGGGGCTGCTGCCGAGACGGCACCCCGGCACTCGGCGACACACTCCCTCAGAGAGGGACACAGCAGAGAACGGGGACCGTAATGGGGTTGCCCCCACCAGGCACTCTTCTCGCCAAGCTGCTGTACCGAGAGCTAGGGCCGGGGGCAGCCGGGACCCGCCGGGATAGGGTGAGGACGGGCGGCGCGGGCCAGCAGTCGGGGTCAGCCCGCCAAGCGGCTCGGCCGGCTTCCCCGCCCCCACCGCTCCCGTCTCCCTCCAAAACCAGCATCCCGCGCTCCGCCACCCCCCACGGGGCTCTCCCGCCGCCGTGGGGCGGGGGGTGAAGGGATGGAGGAGATGGCGGGCTCCCGCCGACACCCCAGCCCGCCGCGCTGCCTCCCGCCAGCGTTGCCCGCCCAGGGCCGTGGCCCCTCACAGCGGCGCCCCAGTGATCGCTACTCCCGGCGGGAGGGCACGGCGGGGGCGGATGGGGCCGCTCGAGGACACGCACCCCCACGCACTCCTCAGCTGCTCTCCTTTCAAAACGGCGCCGGGCGGGCAGCCGCTCAGAGCCCCGCTCCCCTCACACCGGCACTGCCAATACCGGTACCGCCACCGCACCTTCCATCAGCACTACCGCAACCACCGCTACCCCCATCACCATCCCCACTGCCCCAACGCACCTCCACCACTGCCGCCCGGGCCTCGCTGCTCAGCTGGCGCCGGCGCCAAGTCCCTATATAGCGCGGCCGGGCCCGCGCTGCGCATGTGCAAGGGCGGCAGACAGCTCCCCCGCCCGCCACCCTCCCTCCGAGGACGCCCTCGCCCCGCTCGCCCCAGCACCGCCCCTTCGCCGAGGGGCCGCCCCAGGCCCAGCAGCTCCCCTGGCCATCGCTGTGAACGGGCACCCCGCGCCCCGACCCAGGTCCCTCAGCGCAGGCGTCCCAGGATAACGGCGGGCAGCGCCGGGAGGAGGGCTGTCACCGCTGCTGCCGCGCAGGGAGAGCCGCCCCGCTGCCCCGTCTCCTCTCGCCCGCCCCAGCCCCGCTGGCGGGGCGCCCCCAGCACCGTCTCCCCGATCCGCTGCGCCGAGCCCGAGGTCCGCGCCCCGCCGCAGGGGGAAGCTCCACCGGCAGCCTCAAGCGCCCCGCGCGCTCGGCAGGGCTCAGCCCGCCCGCCCCGGGGCGGGGCCGCCGCCCGCTCCAGCCAATGGGAGCGCGCGGCCCCGAGACAGCGTGCAGCGGGCGGCGGAATGTAAACACGGCCCCGCCGCGCGCGCCCAGCGGCGCCCCGCCCCGCCCCGCTCCCGCCGCGGCCTGAAGGCGGGCCGGCTCCTCCCGCCCGCTGCAGGGCAGCGCGCGGCGCCCTGGCCCCGCGCGGGTGGCAGCCCGTTCCCCCCTGCGGTACCAGCCTCCTGACCCATCCGCATCCCGCTGCTGTGGGACCTGACACCCCGCATCACGGTGGGGCTGTTAGCCCGCTGCCCGATGGCTGTCACCCGTCACCACACAAGGACGGCCTTCACCCAGCTGTGCCCCATGCAGGCACCCGGCTCTGCTGAGAAGAGCCCGGGCCTTTGTGTTCAAACCTTTCCCTCTCTCCTTCCATCTTTGCAGCCACAGAGAAGTTCGTCCCGGCAGCCAAAAGGCCTTTCCCAAGTACAGCCTCCATGGTCCCCCATGGAAGGCCCTGTACCCTGCCCAGCAGCTCCCCACTCCTGTTAGCCAGGCCCATCACCATCCCTCAGGGTCTCACCGAGTCACAGGAGTACTCATCCTGCCATCCCCTTCTCTATGCAGAGATGGTGCTGAAGCTCACCATGCATGCCAGGCACAGCTCCCAGTTACCAATAACATCACACAAGGGTTGTGTGGAGTTTCTTAATAAACATCAAAAATATATATAAATAAATCCACATTACCTCATAAGCAAACAGACCATGTACTTAGCACTGCTTTGAGCACACTCTTTTCTCTAGAACACCCATGTCAGGGCAGAGGTCCTCACCTCAGCGCCCAGCCCCTGCAGCCATTTTGCTGTTGACAAACTGGTGCTTTTGCCCTCTTCTCTGGTAGCACAGAGCACACGTGCTGCAAAACAGCACGAAGAGAAGCTGCAGCTGCCTTCAAGTAAATCCACATCAGCTTTTTTTCACTTCTGCTTTTTTTTTCCCTAGTGTAATGCTATAAAGCAGTAAACATGGGTTTTACCTGCAAATATGTATTCTGGTAATTAAGCATGATAATCAGGTTTTAGTGCTCACCTTCTCATTTTAAAGTGCTAAAGAAAAGGCAGCACAGCCCACCAAAGACAAAGGCGTTACAGTAGGGTGGGTAACTGCAGTTTAACAGGTCACAAGTTTTGGGCACCAAAGGCCATCTCTCAACTGCGGGTGCTTACAGCACCTGATGGTCCAGGGACAATGATTCCTGCAAACTTAAAGTAAAACAACATGCACAAAAGATGGGCAATTGCAGCCGCCTGGTCACGTCAGCACTGCAAAATGCCCATTCCAATTCTTATCATGAACAAAATCTGTTAGCTGTGGCTCAAAAGGGATGTAGAGAAACCCCACAAACCACTGGCACTTCGAAAGAATCTTTGTCAACTCTGTACTGCACCAGCTCATTTCAAGACATCTAGCTCATGTCATAGTCCTGGGTACCCGAAGTAGATATGCAGGTAGCTCTGTTAGTTTATCTCCATTGAAGTCCACCAGCAAGATACATCCTGCTGCCTGGATGTGCATCTCCCGCTCCACTGACTGCAGAGGGAGGGCAAACTTGACCTAAATCTAACCTCAGGCCTTCAGGCCCAGCTGCTGAAGTTCAAACCCTAACAGAGCCGATTTGTCAAAAAGAACTGGAACTTCACCAAGGGGCTAGCAAGGGTGAAGAGACAAAGTATCCTTTCCGTTAAAAACCCTCCACTCTTTGCAGATGTTAAATTCTGGTTTGCCAGCCGCAGCACAGCGGTTTTGGTGCGTGAGGAATAAATTTTACAGCATGCCGTGAGAATACTGCAAAGCGAACACTAGCTAAAAATTGAATGGATCAGGTCTGCCATAACTAGGTCTCAGCACAGGCTGTATGTATCCTCCTCATTTCACCACACCTTTTGATGTGAGCGGCTGCAGGTTGCGTGCCTCTATATTTGTGGTTTCGCCTCAGCAGCGGGAAATGCACCAGGTCCCATGAGCATTCCTCTGCCAGCAGCTTCTCCCATCAATTTTCAGCAGTACAGAAAAAAACCCAGAAGCCAATGTGTAATAAAATCCTGCCGCAGACAACGAAATTATGACTTCAATGCAAGCGAATGCACTGACCTTTTGACGCGGCAGTAACGCTAAAGTGACTTAGTTCACACTGGGACACTTCCAAGTGAGCAAACACACAGTACATCCCCTTTCATTATGTGGCCGCCTTGTTTGGGGGGCATGAGTGTAAAGGAGAGAAGCTTTCTTAAGCACCTAAAAATAACAACTGCTAAGCAGTATTTGTGCTAGGATCTGACAAGACCTTTTAGATTAGTCTGGTGACTTTGTTTTCTCCTTTATTTTCCACCCCTCCCCCCCCATAATTATCACTTCCAGATATGCTCCAGAGAACAGGTGTGAACCCCGTTGGAAAGGTGGGAATGACAGGGCCTTCCTTACAAGTTTATACAGCCAAGGTTGCTTTTCATGGTTATCCTTTTACGGATCTTTTTGAAGGACCCCAGAATTTGTCAGAATCTACCCCTGAAGCTGTGAGGGTTGATCCAGTTACTGAGTGTGCTTAATATTGCCCTTCTCCAGAGTTTCTGAATTCATCTGGTTTTTCTCAAAGAAAGGATCAGTATTCCATTATAAACATTTGCACATAGCTCCACTGTATTCCAGGCACAAAATAACATGGGATACTGCCCCCTGTATTCCTACCTTGTTGCAGTAAATATTTCACTATGGTCACTCACCTGTGCTGCTAGGCTTTGTCCTTTTGAGCCACAGCCGCCTTGTTAAAGCTATTCTATAACTCAGTTAAGGGAAAGGCCTGCTCCAGAACTCTTGTGTGGATGAACCCACTGTTTTTAAGAGAAGTTTTAAGCTTATTTATTGCAGAATGGCTCCAGCTACATATCCCAAGAAGAGTGCCGTTAAAGCTTCATACCTCTCCTAAAGCAAAATCCTTTAGTAGGAATTTGCACTCTTCCCAAACTGCAGTGGTTTTTAACATTGAACAGCATGGGATAACTTGAAACCCCAAGGTTTCAAAATCCTTGTTATCTATTAGAACCTACAATATTCTATTACCTTCCTGCTGTTTCATTTCAGAGACTTTTTCAAATAAGACATAGTCTAGTTTAACATGCACTAAGGAATATTTCTAAGACCTGACAAGATTGACTTATTTTGTGGTTTTGTTTGTTTTTATTTATTTCTGATTTGGTGGGGACAGAGTCCATATTACAGTTATTAAGAATCTGATAGTTAAAATACAACACAGAGTAAACCCATTGATCATAAGCATGTGAATATGCCTTTCTAAGATCAATGCCACCAACAGAGAGCATAGGCAATGACCAGCTGTTGATGAGAAGCCTGTATGACAATCAGCTCAGGTTAAGACAACCAATACTAAGAGCTATTTTTACAACAAAGGAAGAAAACTCAAGTTGAAATCAAAAGCTAATTTCCAGAGCCAGACCTACAACAGTACATCATGCTACAAGGATTTCCTCTTTGACTTGAATTTTTGAAGGCATGCTTTTGAAGGGGAGAGAAGAAGCAAAAAGAGTGAGAGTAACTAACCTTTTAAACCCATATTCAGAAGTACATGCCATCACTTCCCAGCAAACCAACCAATTGTATCCTTCTGGATCTTGTTAGTAGCCTTGCTCTTTCTTCTTTCTCAGCAGCAAGCAGTTTGGAATAAACATTTTCCATCCTGAAAGTCCTTTTACACAGAAGATGTTTTATCCATCTCTTGCCAGAGACCTGTATCCTTGCTTGTACATTTAAACACCCACTTTCAACACTCCAAAGTACAACACCTTTAAAGTACAATCCTTATGATTGATTTGCTGAATAAAGCCCAGTAAGGACAATATCTCTACAGTGGGAAGCAGCACCTGTAACTAATATCCAAGCACTGATCTATCTTCATCTACCCCTGTGTTGTAGCTCCCATCTGTAGCTCAAAGAAATAACAAGATGCACCTTCCTCATGCTTTCCAGCATCACTTCTCCACTGGGCTGTAAAATATGACACTATTTGGACCGGGAGATACATGTAGGTAGGGGAAAAGGAGGAATCTCAGGTCACAGGAAAGAGCCATGTAGGACACCAAGTAGGACAATAATACAATACTTTTTTTAAGCAAAACAGATTAACGTGTCTTTACCATGACCTCCTAGGGTGGGCAGCACAGTAGAAGACACTCCTTCCCCCTGCTCCCAGAAAAAGCAAACAGCTGACTGCAGGAAAAAATCCTCTTCACCTTGGTTCAGCCCCTGGCCTGTAAGTGTATGTGGTTCCTAATTCAGGTGACTCACATCACCTCATCAAGCCTACAGCTGCTGGGCTCAGGACTTTCTCTCCCAGGCATACAAAGAGGTGAAAAGCATTTACTGCTGATGCTCCACCCTCCAAGAACTGTAGCAAAAACCTTTTTGACACTTTTTGATTGCAACATTTTCAATGCCTTTCCAACACCTGTGGGCTGAGACAAGACCAAATCTTGTCTATGTTTAAAACACATTAATGGATCTCTCCAAAGAAAAAGATCATATGCAAGAGATAATAGCCCATCCCCAAATGCCCACCACTAGTAAAGATGTGTGTCCTAATTCAGCTGTTTGGTGGTTTGTCACCAGCAAAATCTCTCTCCTCCCCAT
Source organism: Psittacus erithacus (assembly GCA_009867235.2). Taxonomy (NCBI): domain Eukaryota; kingdom Metazoa; phylum Chordata; class Aves; order Psittaciformes; family Psittacidae; genus Psittacus; species Psittacus erithacus. The sequence goes on from WYDI02027855.1 coordinate 10,060, forward strand.
TTAATACACATCTGTCCCCTATCCTCAGTCTCATACCACCAACAAAACTAGAGCTGAAATTCACTGCTGGGAGTAGACAAGGGCATATCTCTGCCCTCTTCAGTCCCTCCTTTCTTAATCATGATCTTTAATCACCTTGCAAGAGTTGACAGCTGCTGGCTTTTACCTACATATCCCAAAAACCTGAGGCCTCCCTCCTCTTTCTCACCTCTTTTTCCCTCTACTGATTCTCTGCAGAGCCCAATTTCAGGGAATCTGTGATTATTTCAGCATTCAGGCTGATTTTTAGGCATAATTATATTTCTTACTATATTGCCTGACTCAGCCATCTTGCTTGGACACAACAATGTGTGCGTTTCAGGAGAAAGTACAGACTTATGGCACAGCCCATGTCTGCAAGCTGAGATGTGAAGTCTGCTCCTTGCCACTAGCCTAGTTTTGTTACTCTTATCCGTGTTTTCTTTTTTGGCTATTATTTTTTTTCTTTAGCTTGCCTGTGAAATTACAATATATTTATCTGCCTTGTTAAGATATTTGAGTGTTCCACCTATCAATCTGTCCACAAAACTTTGTTCAAGTCAAGAGACTTTAACTTCTGAAGTATTAGTTAACAGCAGTAGCTCTAGGACAGTATTTTCATGAAGAAAAACCCTGGCTAGGAAACAAATTTTGTACACGTCCTGATAAGCCCCAGTTCAGTCCCATTTATGCTAGACTAATCTATCATGACCACATTATGGGAACAATGGTGCTGCAGCGGCACCAGCCTGTTCTTTTGACGAGTCATATCTATGTGTATCAAAAAGCCTGAAAGCTGCTTGTAAGCATCACTCAGTAATGGAGGTAACAATATCTTGTGGTTATAAACGGGCACCAAAAGAAGTCAGTGAGACAAAGAAAGCAGGTACTGAATGACTCAATGAGGAAACAGAATGCCTCCATCAGTGCTAAGTATCAGAGAGAGCAGTAATTAGTATGTTAGCTTCATCAGATGTAAAAAGACTTATATAAACAGGAAAACTAGAATGTAAAGTGAGAACTTAAATCAATATGGTTACATTGATATGACCCTTTACATGAACATTTTCACTTCGGCACAAGGAAGTTTAAAAAACACTAGTTCATGATGTTTTGGAGAGTGTACAACCTAAATTTAAAAAGATGTGTTAAGTCTGACCTAAGCACCCCCAAGACGAACACTATCAGCACAGTTAATGTTAGGTTATCTGTATGGGTATGATTGTACAGGCAAATGTTCTCCTGAAGAATACTGTACAGCTCTTGGCATAGACATGCTGCTTTGATAAATGTACAGGTCACACAATCTGCATTTGAAAGAGAAAGGTTGTACTCAGTGCTTGCTCTGGGAAGATTGATGCTTTGTTGCACAAATTCCTTTTCATTGTTGTTAGTTAAATAGGTCATTTTGTCACCCAGTTTGTTCCATGGATGAGAATCAAGTCAGGGACTACTTGCAACAGGTCAGCCCATACAAGTCCATGGGGGCCCAGCAGCCTGCATCCAGCGTGTTGAGAGAGCTGGCTGATGTCCTTGCAAGGCCACCCTCTATTGTCTTTGAAAAGCCACAGAGACCAAGGAACCCCGATAACCGGAGGGAAAAAAAATTCACATAGTTCCAGAAAAAGCCAAAAGAGCAACCAGAAGGCCACTGAGCCTATTTCTTACATTTAAGTGAAATTCCCGGTATTTCAGCTTGCACCCATTGCCTTTTGTCCTTTCACTGGGCATCACTATAGGAAGAGTCTGGCTCTGTCTTCTTTACCACCCTCCTCAGGTGTTTATACACCTTGACAAGATCCAGTCCCTATCCCTGAGCCTTTTCTTTTCCAGCCTAAAAAATTCCAGCTGCCAGCCTCTTCCCATTATTTCAGTCTTCAATCCCATTACCATCTCCCTGGCCTCTTGCTGGATAGACTTGCTGGTATCTTGCTGTAGATGTTTCTACATCTCTCTCATACTGGGGAGCTCAGCACTGGACACAGCATTCACATCTCAGCAGCGCATAGCAGAGGGGAAGGATCACCTCCCTCCACCTGCTGGCAACATTCTTCCTAATGCAGCCCAGGAAGCTTTTAGCTTTCTAGGCCACATGGGTGCACTGATGGCGCATAGTCAGCTTGGTGTCCTGCAGGACCCCCAAGGCCTTTTCTGCCAAGGCACTTTGCAGCCAGTTTGCCTGGTGCCTGGAGTTATTTTTACCTTCAGGTACAAGACTCCGTATTTTCCCTTGCTGAACTCCACGTAGTTCCTGTCCGCCCATTTCTGCAGTCTGTCAAAGTCCTGAATGACAGCACAGTCCTTTGGTATATAAAGAACTCCTTCTACCTCCTGCAAGCTTGCTGATTGTGCACTTTGCCCCATGACCCAGGTCATTAATGAAGGTTTTGAACAGTGCAAGATCCAATATTGATAGGTACACCAGAAGCAACTGGCCTTCAGCTAGGCTTTGAGTACAGCAGTTCAGCCAGTTCTCAATGCACCCGCACACCATCTACTTACATGGTCTGTAACTCATCAGTTTGGGGGATGCTATGGGGGAACACTTAAAAGCTTTGCTTAAGTCAAGACAAACAACATCCACTGCTCTCCCCTCAACCACTGAGCCAGTCATCTAATTATAGAAGGCTATCATGCATGCTTTCCCCTGCATAAATCCATTCTGGCTACTCCTCATCACCTTCTTGTTCACCCTTGGAAATGGCTTCCAGAACTATTTGCTCCATCACCTTCCCAGAGACCAAAGTGAGGCCAACTGTCTTTTAGTTCCCCCTCTTCTTCTTGTCCTTTGCAGACAGGCAGGATATTTGCTTTCTTCCACCCCTCAGGAATCCTGTCCATTGCTATCATCTTTAAGACAATTGAGAACAACTTCACAGTAACATCAACCAGCTTCTTCACCAGCCATGAATGTGTCCCATAGATCTGGGTCTGTCCTATCTCCAAGCATTTAACTTGATCTTTCTTAACCAAGGGCTGATAGTCCTTGTTCTAGCCTTTCCCACTAGCCTTCTGGGCCTGCAGTTCCAAAAGGTTGGTCTTACCAGTAGAAACCCAGACAAACAATACTGAGTACCTCAGCCTTCTCCCTGTCCCTTTGTCATAAGAACTCCTGCCCCATTCAGCAGCAGGCCCGCATTTTCTCTAATCATCTTTTTGCAGCTGATATGCTAGGGAATTGCCTGTTGTCCTCCACACCCCTTGCCTGGTTCAGCTACAGATGGCTTGGAATTGGCTTCCCTAAACTCCTTCCTGGACATTTGCATAGGATGCTTATGTTCCTCACAGGTTACCAGTCCCTGCCTCCACCTCTTGAACGTTACCGTTTTGTGGTGGTCCACAGCAGGAGGATGATAGACAATGAATACCAGTTGAAACAAGACAAGTTCAGTCTAGATCAGCAAAAACCTTCCCCTTAGCCCTTGCACACTTGAAGTGGCAATGTGTTTTTATCTGTTCACCTGCAGCACTTCTGCATGTGGATCAGGAAACACAGTAGCTGGCAGAGATGTGGAACACTACTTAAACATCATCACTTTATCAGCAATGCACATTTATTCTCTGAGAACTTCTGTGCTAGAGGCAAGCACTCTCTAGCTTGTACCTGTATAGTCAGTACTTGTATACTCAATATACTCTGTACTTGTACCTACCACACCTCAACAAGGTGCTCAGGCATTTGGGTTCTGACTGACGCACAATGTAACAGAACAGACTGATGATTTTTAATAGGCCATTTTTTATTGAGAGTTAAGATCATGTTTCCCACAATGTGCAGAACGCACTATGAAAACAAAATACAGAAGATCACTTTAGTAAATACACACTGGTTAAGCAATGCTACTTTTTGGCAAAGTGCTGCATTTTGTTGTTTTTCAGCTTGTGTTATAACTATTAAAAATAAGAGCCAGACATTCTTCCATATCAAAAGGACTGCTACAAATAGAGAAGTGGCTCTGGAGAGAAGCTGCCATATATGCATAGACTGATGTACAGTATTAATCCTAACCGAAATGTCCCTTTTGAATCTTCAAGTTTGCTGTGTAGAAGGCACAGTTTAAAATGCAAATCTGTCTATTGACCAATACATACGAAAATACAGTTTCAGCAAGATTCATGAATATCAGTCAGTATAAGACAGTGCAAGGCCTCTGCTTTTTACAAGAACACACACTTTAATACAAGTCAAAAAACCATAAGAAGCTACACAGCTTGCTACTAAAAGAGAAAACCAAAACAAATCTATTTGACCAATAGCTCCAGGCACAAAACAGGGCTAGACCAACATAAATATGTAAAACACATTAACAAAAAGCCATTGATGCAGTACTATCTCACACAATAATATGGTTTCTAATATTACAAATTGAGAAGCACAGCTTTGTGCAACAAAGTAGTTTATATCCTGAAAGATATAGGTTTTCATCACCAGAAAGTCATCTAGTAATGCAGTATAAAAAGATCAGTATCTCCCAATTCTAGGAGCAGTCTAAAGTTGCATTTACTTGCCTACCGAGAACAGTCCAAGGCTCTCACTGTAATGCCTGGGAGCCTTATACTCTCAACTCCCATCTCCCTGTCAAGAGTTAAAGGATTACTTAACTCCTTCTAACACAGGGAGGTGGACACTCCATCTTCCTTCATTTCACTTTAAGAAAATTAAAGCTGAAGGAAAGTAGTTACTTTTATACAAAGTAAAAAAAATAAAAATACAGGAACGAGAAGAATCTTCCTGAGCTAGAAAGTTGGCAGTGAGAAGGAAGTTTAAACTGGGCAAAAAGCTGGAGTGAAAAAAGCAGACAGACAATCTGAGGCAAGTAAGAGTATTCATAAACAGATGAGAGACTGGTGAAACTACAGCTATTTGCAAACCAGAGTGTTTGGACCACAAAAGAATTGCTGTATGGACACAAGCACATACTGCTGAAAACAGTAACAAAAATCCCTATTTTGGAAACTTATGATGTGACCCATTCTGTTTTCTTTCACTCTGTGTGTGAATTTAATGTATCTTAGAAAAAAAATAAAATAAAGGAGACTACTGTATCCAGGAAAGCACCTATTGCTTTTTACACACTTAATTATGTCAGCAGCCCCTTGCAACAATCTTAACTAACCCCAGTGAAGCAGCACATCTGCAGTGAAACAGAGGTTATAAGTGGCATTTCCTGTATCCTAAGCATGTTCCACAACAATTCCAGCTGCAGAATGTGCAACAGTACCGTTACATCAAGGTCAATCCAAGTTATTGGGGTTTGGCTTCAATGAATTTGAAGCATTTGGCTGAATTTAAAATACTTCATAGGTCTAGAATAATTTGCATTATTGATCTAATTTTAAAGACTCCTCACATGACTCCTTATACTAGCTTCTGTATAAGGACTACTAGAAGACATTGTTGCATGTAATGTTAACACTTTAAAGGCCTAGGCACTAAACGCAAGTTAAAACCAGTAAGTCACATCAAGTACTGATAGAAAGGGGGATAAACCTACTGATATTTTCCCCTCTTTTTCAGTGCTGATTTCTGCTTCCTCGCCTCCATAGGCATTTAATCTGCTTCCTAGATTGACCTATCAGGGCTTGGCATGCCACATGGCTGCTGTTGACAAAGAGTGTGTATTAAACAGGTGAACTTTGTGTTCTGGGTTTTTCAAGTGCCTGCCAACTCCCAGAACATGTACAGTGTTCTTAAGAAAATTACTTGTTAGTTTTGAATGGCTTTTCTTTCCTGTTGCTCATGGAATTGCTATCCAGTTCTTCTGCCCTGAATGGGCTAAAGGAATAACACTGCCAATATATCTCCATTTTTATACACCCTGTTATCTCTGTGTTTAGTTCTGTAAGACTGTTTTTTAGCATCCTCTTCTCCCTGCCACACACTGCCCTTCATTTCCAGTCACAATTTACTTGGACTTCATTTTTAGAGACAGAGAGAAAGGGAGAAAATTTGAACTAATAAGACCTTCCTTCTAGCTGCTTTTGAGCTACTTTAAATATGAGACAATTTAACAGCAACTAGCAGCTCAGAAATAGCTATCCATTAGCCTGACTTCATTAAAGAGCAGTCAGCTACTGATGGGATTAAAAGAAGTCGGTACACCATCCTTTTCCTCTAAGTAGACTAGAGATTAAATGAAATGGGATAGGGGAAATACATCTTTTAAAGACAGAAAGAATTAAAAGGAATAAGAACCCAAACTGCACCAATTAAAACCCAGTTCAGCTCTGCGTTGTGCATCAGCACTTAATCCATAGGCCCACTTTTCCTTCCACTCCACTGTGAGGTACTACATCTGTAACACCAGTGCCATATCCTACTGCCACAATACTAGGGGGGACATTTAACCCTTTCTGATAACCCATATCAAGTACCCAACACACCTACACAGTCTCCACTAACACAAGTAGGTACTAGGCAATTTACATTAGATGTCCTTCTTGTAACAGTTTAGCATAGCTATCCACTGGCAGCTATAGTATGTCTATGTTAGAAAGTAATCATACATGCCAAATACAGACAGATACAAAAGCTGTCAAGTTCTGGTCATTAAGGAATACACCTAACCTCAAATTTTCTAACTCCACTTTGATTAACGTAAAATGTAACTGATTTCCATCTCAGTTAAGTGTCTTTAAAAGACCAACTAAGAACTCATCTATACATCACAGTTTATAAAACAGCACACAAACTACCTTAGTGATGATAGGCTTTCAAGATGTTGATACTTAACTCAATAATCAGGACTTGCTGCAAGATGTTTGGAAATTTAGGTGTCATTTCAAAAGAACGCAACTCTAGTTACAATTGTGTTTGAGGAATTGATGATCAGCTTTGGATTGACCACACTTACCTACACATGGAAACAGGAGCAACCTAAAAACCAATTAGACCATAGATTAAAACCACAAGAGCCATCAGTAATTGAACTGACGCTGGCAAGGCTGGTGAACAAACAGTCCGTTGTGCTTGATTTGCCGAGAGTGGCAATCCCTGGTGAGGTTTTGGCGACGGAGACTATTTCTGTTGAGATAACATCTGTCATTATGTTCTTTTATCCAGTGGCTAGGACGAAAGCTCTTGTTTTTTTCCAGAAAAGTTGAACGAGTAGCAAGAGCTGTGACGTAGCAGTGAACACGCTGCCCCGTTTCATTTTGGGCTTCCAGTCTAGAAACATAACAAGCAGGTATCAGCCATTACTGAGGAGCATTGGAAAGACATGCAAATTATACAGGGCAGAATAGGGACATCATTACATCCAGCATTTCAAAGGGGCACTCTTATTCTACTGGACAGAGATTTGGGCTGAGGCGAGGTCAAGCCAGCAAAGCCACACTGGTAAGCAATGTGTAGTGCTGCTAACTCACTTTTTGCGTGAGGGCACCACACAGCCTTTGGACTTCTAGCATCTCATGCCACTGAACCCTTCCTTCCCCACCCGACCTCCCTAAGCCCAGAATGCAACATTGATCAGAAATGTAATGCAATGTGTGTCACACTGCTCCAGCTTTAGAAGACTTAAAGTTGCTCACTAGGCAAAGTTTTGGTTTAAGAAAAGTCATCCTGAACATAAGTGGTTCAGCCTGAAAACAGAAGCACGCCAATAAAAGCCTGTTTGGATTGCCAGCCACACAAATAAATCCAAACAATGTTTGTGCAGAGGAATGGGAAAGATAGACCAGTTGTGACACACAGAGGAAATAACTCAGAAGGATTGCTCCTCAACCAGCCCTTCAGATTTCATGAGCAGAAAGTCAGCAGTTTCGGCAAACCCTTCCTCCATCATGCACTAGTGAAAAACAAACCAGCAGCCTATGCAAGCAGGGACTGACATACTGAGAAAGGACTTCCCTACTTGACAGAACAATCACTGGAGTTTCCTGAAACTGCCCAAGAAAAGCTAAAGATAGCCTGGCAGTTTTAAAAAGCAAAGCAAATCTGAAGTCTGAACTCCACACTGGTGTGAGACCAGCGGCATCGGAGTTGCTTGCCTTCTCTCTCCCCACTCAGGACATAGTGACTAGCTATCAACTCAGTGGTGCCCAGAAAAGATGCCTACAAGACCAGGAGCTTGCTAAGGCATGAGCAAGAGGTCTCTTGGGAAGTCTGCTTGTCAGCTCTAGCATGACTACTCTAGTTTCTTTTGGAAGAGCTTAACTTTCAATTATCATATGATATCTCTGGTCTGCCAGGCCCATGGCACACCCTTATAGCCTTGCTCTTGAGGGGCTGCAGGTGCCTGGCAGAGAAGTGAGCTCTTCTGCTTCCCCAGCTCCTACACTGGAGCTAAATTCTCTCTGTCAGCTCTTCTATTCTATGATTCTATGATTTTAAACACCCAAATCCACTTGCTTTTGGCTCCTTAGGTAACTTGACATTAACTGACCCCAGAAGAGCCATGTGTGACATGCTGGTTTTCTCCTGTTCATTCACTGGATATTGTCCTAAACCTAACACTTGTAATATGAAGCAAGCAGCGAGCAAATAACACAGCACAAATCAATTCACAATGCCTTGTAAGTACTTTCTACACAGATTACACCAGTTTAACTTTCATCAGTGCTGGAAGTGCAACTCCAAGTGAAGCCTTTCTGGGGAAAGCTTAAAGAGCTAGGAAGCCACACCAAACTTATTAGGATGAGAAAGACAGACCAGTTGTGACACCCAGGAAATAATCATCCTTTATTTCCTAAGCAAGCCCTTGCTGCATGTTATTAGCTAGCAAAGAGCATCAACTGCTAACAAAAAGTGGTGTTGCTTGTTATGGAAAAATATGACTAACCTGAAGAACACATGCGGGAGTTCATACAACGTGCTTTTGCTTTGAAAGGAATTTAAAAGGAACAAATAGATTTCCTCCTTTTGTGGAGCAAAAACTAGCTTAAAATTGCTGGTTGAAGATATTTAAACTTTTTGCCCTCTTATCAAATGCCCTCCCAGCACCAATTTGCAAAGCAACACTCTTCTACTTGTCATCTTAAAGTGGAACTGGGATAGCAGAGGTGGTTTGAATTAGCTAAAAGGCCACATACTCTTCCAAAACATGGCATTTTGCTATCTTAGTGGTTGCCTTTGGTAGCCTGGCACTAGTGAGCCCTGTTGAGCCTAATGTGCCTGTTACTGTACTACTCCATCAATACTATCAAAATGTAATTTTAGAGGGGCTGTACCTAAAGCCAGACTGCCGCTACATACATTCGCTGCTGCACACCCAGCGTCTATTTTGCTAGAAAGCATACAGGTCCTGCTAGTTGCACTACAGAGCCAGACCTTGCAAGACAAATTAAAGTCTTCAGACCCCATCCCAATTAATATTTAATTACTTTTTTCTGCACTTAGCATTTTGGCTTGTTAAAGCAGATGTAGTTAGGCTTGATCAAGTAACATCATTTGGCACAAAGGTTAGTCCTAAAACCAGTATTGTTTTGGCAGACAAGGCTCTAGAGGAAGCAGTGTTGCTAGCAGCCTGATCAAACAAAAAGCACTGTCCCAAAACAGCAGTACTTACTGTGCCAGTGTGCCTTAAGCAGCTTTTCTTGGCCCTACAATGTTAAATGGCCAACCATTAAACCACTAGAGACTTCAAAACAGCTTTTGAAACTTACTGCATTATCAGTGTAATTGATGTTCCCAGTTTCTGTAGTTTACCTCTGCTTTAGACTTAAGTCTCATCCCAGTTCTGCCCCCCAAAATAACACATACAAAAGCCTAGATCCTTTCATGAAGCAACAGCACAGAATTCAGTGTGAAGAAACTTATCACACACCAGCTAAGTATCACACCTTTTTTCCCCACATATTAAAGCAGTTTGACTGTACTGTATAATGTAAGACATCATTCTTCTCCAAAAGGATTTATACCAGTATCCCCAGTTCAAGTCACCGAGAAGCCAGTATCCAACTTTGTGTGTTACTATTCACTGCAAATTACTGTCTTTCACTAGGGTAAGCCTCACAGCCTACACTGCATCTGCAGATTCCTTCAGACCCTCCTTTTAAAAAGTGCTGTGTACTCATAACTTCCCCCAGTTTAAGTTAAGCTTGACCCTTGATGCTTAACACCACAAACTGCCATCCCCAAATAACCATACAAATCCCCATTCTAAGATGAATGGTATCATCATGTCATCTCAAAGTCACCTGTTTCTTTGAAGTACAAACTTTAAATATATCAAGGAGCTGATCGGAAAAGTCAATGGGCATCTACCTACAGCAGCTCTAGCACTACACTCATTTTCTCCCGCAGAACAAAGCTTAGTATACTACAATTTATTTTTTAATTGTTTCTAAGGGTAAGCATCAGATGGGACAAGAAGTCAGTCTTTGTTACTAACCAGGAATCACAAAACACTCAATTATTTCCAAATCAATGAACATGTGGCCAAGTGTGGAGTCATAAAGTAAAGAAATACTCTATTTGTATACATCTATGTATGCTGTACTTGTATAGCTGCATATACTGGACAGTTGACAGCAGAGAAGCAGTGCATGGCAAACATGCCTCTGCAATAATTCCCCATGGCCAGATTTTTAGGACGCAAATAAGCACAACTTCTTTTCTCACTAAAACCAGAAGTTTGGAGCACACATTTTTACCTCAAGGGGAGCAAGTTTTGTGGAGTATTTCAGTTTGCTTTGTTCCACAAGCAACCTGTGGGAAAACTTAATCCTGTCCTAATCTACCACTAGAGGTTGAAGAACAAAAAAACCCCCAACTCAAACCAGGCTCCCCTGTCAGGATAATTAAAGTATTATTTTTCATCTCATGAGGGACTGTTACGTAAAGTTCTGAAAAATACACATAGCCAGGAAGCGGCAAGGTGCTTCAAATCTATGTGGTGAGCTTTAACTGTCACCAGTTTTAACAGGACCAAAGTATATTCTGCCAGGGAACAATTAGGCTCCATAAATATTCCCCTTGCAGTGTCAAAACAGCAAACCCAACCGAATCCTAACACGGTCATCTTGTGTAACATTTTTCTAAGCAGGCAGGGAGCCCTGACCCTCCTACCCACCTTGTGTAGTATTCATGCTTTATTCACCTGCTTGGAAATAAGCTGGAAAATTCAGTATTAAGTGTCTAAGCTGATCAAGTAGAAACCAGATCTTTTCAGCAACAGAGCTCCCTGACAAGTGAGGTTGGACATACCTGGGACTACCTGGGCTGTGAAACTCCTCATCTCCACACCCAGTCTCATTAAGGCTGTGACAGGTATTGTGGACAGCATACACAGACATGCTGGGATGCTCGATGAGCAGGTTCTCCATTGGACTGGTTTCCACTTTGATAGTGGTCAATCCACCTGCAGTAAAACATGGGGGAGGGGTAATAAACCAGCTCTCCTCCATGGGGCATGACTCAAACTGGATGAAGCAAGACTCGCTGGCCTCTGGAAAGTGTTCCAAGGGAGACGGTAAACAAGAGAAGGCAGGTGAGCCATCTGTAGCTGATGCTTCGGTGATGTCCGCTTCCTCCACGGAGCAGTTAGTGCAAGTGTCTGCCATAAGTCAGTGCAGAGGAACCCACGGATGTTGACAACACGGTTGCACGGAGTCAGCAATGGGATACAGAAAAAAACAAAGAAACAGAAACAAACCCCATTAGCACATACACAAGTTTTCGTATTTTTAGAAGCCAGGGGAGGGGCAAAGGGAGTTCCCTGATAAGCCATGCCAGACATGCAACACAACTGTTATCAGCAAAGCAATACAATTGCATAATAAGTCAAATACATTTTATCTGTACAAGTGGTTCTGTGAAGCCTGTGTCATGCTTATAAACCTGACATAATTTTTCTCATCAGTTTATACAACATGTTGTAGTACATTTGGTTGGAAGACACCCTACAGTAATCCACGCTCATTTTGTGCGGGTAAAGTTTCTCCCAAGCTACTGGTGTATTCATAAGGAAGTAAAACAAGTAATAGCCAGAGCAGAACAAAGGCAGAGCTTACATTTGACAGACATCTTACCTATAAAGTCAACCAGAATCCACTCATCATCTTCTTTCTCACTGAACTCTGGCTCTTGGCTGGACAAGCTATCAATCTCTCCCATGAGCATGTTATTTAACCTCTGGAACATTACTAAGGCAGGAACAAGACTTTGGCTGGTAGGTCTTTATATCCAAGGTTCAAGGCACAGCTCACACTGTACTAGCAGAGTGGCACAGACTTGAGATTAAAGTGCATAGATGCTTTATCAGCTTAGGTACAGGACATGCACAGGCATGTCTGGTAAACAGTTTACATGAAACCTGCAAAAAAAAAAAAAATGATGGCAAGGGTCTTAATGACAAAGCAACAGGTAACATCCCTAGGGAACAAACTAAAAACCCTTGTTAGTGCAGTCTGAGGTACCCATAAGCATTTTTGCCTAAGAGGAAGGCAGCTTCACTGGCATTCACCGTTCCCTCCCCAGATACATACAGGAAAAGGCTCGGTCTGTCCTTGGAGCTGAGTGCCTTCCTATTGACTCTCCTCCCTGAGCAAAGGTCTGCTCAGCTTTCAGTTCCCACCTTCTGTTATGGGAGGAGAGGACTACATGCTATATGATCACTGCATAGGTGCTCCCTCAGCTACCTGCCTATCTTCCTCCCAGTCAGAGAGATGCGAAGGACACCTCCTTTCTGCTCTGGACAACGCATCTCCTCCATCGACACAGCCTCACACCTTGCCCAGGGACTCCTCTGAGGGCGAAATTGACAGTAGTTAATTATGTGAAGAAAGAGGCAAGCATTTATTCCCTTCTTCTACATTCACAGCAAGCAGAAGTGGCTTTTAGCTGCAGTGAAGTTCAATTTTCAGTGGTTACTAGCAGGAAATGCTTTTAACCATTAAGGTCGCTAAGCCCTGGGTGGGTTACCCAAGGAAACACCAAATGCCCACAGTGTTCCCAAGCATCTTCTTGAGAAGGTTTGAGAGCCCCAGTTACAGTCAGAACTTGCCATGGATAAGGATATGGCCTCTAAGTGGAAGCTTAAAGCCAACAGCTTTCCAGTTATTTTCCACATCTATCCCTATCTCTCTTTTGGCAGTACGCCTAGGAACAAAAAAGTTCAGTTTTTCTTTAGGCTGACTAGCAAGCCGTGGCATAACTGCTGATCAGTGCTGGCCTTGCCTTAGGTTAAGGCTGGAAATCACCTTCAGGCAGAAGCTGCCTTTTTGTTCTGTGCATAGAGTGGAGCAAGACAAGAGTTCACACTCCTGTATTAAGGCTCCACAGGCATCATAGCAACATGAAACACTTAACCTCTAACAAGTGAGAGACCGCTGTTCCTGTTCCACAATTCCCTACGCTGGAATTGCTCCTGAAAACATAAGCTAAACAAACCACAGCTTGACCCATAAGTGTCCTTCTGTAGATCACAAGCAGTTTGTCCAATCTCCTCCTTCCCCCACTCCAAAGAGGATCCATAAAACCCGTGTGAATCATTTAGAAACTGGCTGATGTTCCCGCATCCTTTTGGACAAGTGCCCTTAGCAGTGCCACACTTGCGTGCCATCGCACAACTCGGATGAGGACCAAGCAGGAACACTGTTATCAAGAGGAGGCAGACGAGGCAAAGGCCCAGAAGTACAGTGGCTGTTAGACAGGAACGATCAGCTGCAAGAAAAGATGGGACCAGAAACAGCTGACTCAGCCACAGTCGGGATGAAAGGGAAGGTAACACATCCAGTGCACGTCAATATAACGTTGCACTAAAAAAACCACTCAAACCCACTTTTTCTGCCCTAGCAGAGGAGATAGGGCGCATGCCAAGCAAAAAAGAAACGAAAATAAGACACTCCCTGAAGCCTCCAACGCAGTTCCTGGCTGCCGGACCGCCCGGTGCCCTTCCCGCAGCCGGTTTATGCCGCCAGGAGGCTCCCACAAGCCGCTTTCAGCGGAGTCAACGGGTCACCCGCCTGAACTCCAGAGCCCAGCCCCGCCGCTGGGCGGGGGGACGCGATTACCGGCTAGGAAAACGGGAAAACGCTCCCGGCCTCGGCGCTACCCGAGGAGAGAGAAGCCAGATGGAAGCCGCGCAGAGGGGAACCCCGCCGCTGCTGCTTTCCACCGCCTCTACCGGGCGCTCAGACCACAGGACACCGCTACACCCCGCTGTAATGAGCCGAGACACAGGCACCGGACACGGGCACCGGACACGGGCACCGGACACGGGCACCGGACACGGGCCCTCAAAGCTAAACCCACCTGGACCGCGCTGCTCCAATCTCCGCACCCACCCGCACTGCGCAACCCGCGGAGCCCTTTGTTATGAGAGCCACGGCTGGCAGCTGACGGACCGGCCGCGCTGGCCCCGCCCCTCCGCCAATCGGCGCCGCCGGCGGCTGTCGCTAACGCACGTGACGGGCGGGAAGGCACGCGGGAAGGCGTGGCCCCGCCTGCCCACCCCGCCCCTCACCGCCACAGGCTTGGGAACAGAAGGGCTGGAGTAGGTAAACCAGTTATAAATGCTGTAGTTAAACATGGAAATTAATTAGCAATTAAATAGGCACCATCCTGACTTATGGAGGGGTTTGAGTAGAGCGGGGCCTGCAAGGATCATCCAGTTCCAACCCCCTGCCACGGGCAGGGACACCTTCCACTAGACCAGGTTGCTCCAAGCCCGTGTCCAATCTAGTCTTGAACACTGCCAAGGATGGGGCAACCACAGCTTCTCTGGGCACCCTGTGCCAGCGCCTTTCCACCCTCACAGTAAAGAGCTTCTTCCTAATATCTAATGTACATCTACCCTCTTTCAGTTTAAACCCATTACTCCCTTGTCCTATCCCTACGGACTCTTGTAAAAAGTCCCTCCCCAGATTACTTCTAGGCTCCCTTTAGGCACTAGAAGGTGCTCTAAGGTCTCTCCGGGGCCTTCTCTTCTCTAGGCTGAACAACCCCAACTCTCTCACCCTGTCTTCATAAGTAAAGTGTTGCAGGTCCTGTGATCGTCCTTGTGGCCTCCTCTGGACTCACTCCAACAGGTCCATGTCCTTCTTGTGTTGGCTTCTTAGAGCTGGACTCAGGACTGCAGGTTCAGTAGGCTGAAGCCTGTTAGTTGACCTGTAAAGATTCCAGGTCAGACGTCTGAAGTCCTAGAAGACTTGTGCATTAGGTCACTCACCCCACCCACTCCCTGTTTTTCTTTAAGGAAAAGAGAAGAGGCAATGAACAATGAACATAAAGGCAGCACTCTTTGGAGTGATGAGCAGATAATAAGAAAGGAATTTCCATGCAGTGAAATTACAGTCCAGAAAAGCTGGTGTAGCAGTGCTGCACACCTTCCATTGCTTAATATAACTCTGAATACATCAGAGGATTAATATTGTTGCTTCAAACTGCTGCAAATGCTGTTTGGGAAAGTATCTGTGTCCTCTGGAAGATGCTGGAACAAATGGGTGCTGTGTAGCCAAACGGCAGTTTACATGCAACACATCTTAACAGTTTAGGAATTTTCATGGTTTCAGTAGTGCTGAGTAACATGATTTGTAACAGGCAATAACATTTTCTACTAAAATACAAGGTGCACAACCTGGATGTGTTATAGTTGTGGGAGACCAGATAAACTTCTTGACCTTTTATCCTCAGTGTTTAATAACATCTTCTTTTGTACACTTTCCCCTCCCCCTCCCCACCTCCCACCCCCCTTCTTGTAAGGACAAAGCTTTTCTATGTAGAGCAAAATGGGGAAAGTACATTTTGGGAGAATGCTGCAAAGTGGCTTCCTGTAGTTGGGAACAGGCTGTGTAACTCAGCTGACAAAACTGCCCAGCTGTACAACTTGCAGTATTTTTGCAAAGCCTTTCAAATGTCTGGTATTTGGTGATACTTTTCTAGGCTGAGCTGACACTTCCTGAATGATGAGATACATAACCAGCACTATCAGGGGGTGTAAACTGATTGAATGTCTGATTGAACTTTCAGTTTATAAGTTGAAGCAACTCATAAAAGAGCCTACAAAGTCTTTTTGATTTTCAGTGATAGTGGCTCCATGGCTGGAGGGGGCTGGGAGATGGCAGAGGTAGCACATCTGTGAATTCAAGATAGGTGAGACAGAAAATTAAATGTGCAGAATAAATGCCCCGAAGGATACTGCAGAATTACATTGTGTTAGAACACGTTAATTAAGGCGATACAAAGCAATTAGTGCAGACAAGAACTGTCATGTTTGGCAGCTGTGTTAGGTTGGGTCAACAACAACAACAAGTGTTAAACATAGTAGTCTTTGTTTATATTGACTGTTATATTAAGCACTATGTGTTAATCAATTAACATAATGTACTCTTCCAGTGTAGGCAAGCCCTTGGAAGGCTCCGGTTGTATTTGAGTCCCAGCCTCCTAATGAAGTGAAAAAGCCAGTCTTTATATTTTTTAAAGTCCCATGAGAAGGAATTAAAGGGACAGAAAATCTCCTCTTTCTGTGGCGTCAATTTCTGTTGTGCTTTTGATTGCATTCCTCTTCATTTCACTTACCTTATGCCTTAATTCCCTGTCATTACAAAATGGTGGAAACAATGGACTTATTTTTTCCTCCAAATCGCATCACTGTTGGCAGGAGAGGGGCAGATCTAAAAGCTACTCCTTTACCCCTGGCAACCAGCATGCTTTTGTTCCAGATCTGACAAGTACTTAGGAATATAAATGGTTTTAAATGAAATAAATTACATGTGTGGACTTAAATACCTGCTGACCAAGAGGGTGTTTCATCATGCACTCACTGAGGTCAACGACAAATTTTCTGGTGATTGCAGTGGTGCAGGTTGTGGCCTTAGCTGCTTTATCCAAGGTCTTTCAAATCAATTACCCTTTCCATTGATTCTAAAGGTTGTTAGATCAGGCCCTCAGACAGCAAGAGAAATACAGTCACTTTGGTCTGGGGCTTGCTGGACACCAAGGTTGACTCAGAGACTGTCCTTCCCTTGAGGATTTTGACTTTTAGATTTGTATTACAGGGCAAAAAGAAGACGAAGAGATCTCTGGAGCAAGGGAACCATTTGTGTTTCCAGCAATGCATGCCCTTGCACGATTCTGATTTACTGGTAGGAGTTAGCAGAGAATCTGTTGTACTGTGTGCTCCGTGGCAGCTTAATGGCACAGCCATTGCTGTGCCTGCAAAAGTCTCCCTCTGCATCCAGAGTGCTCTGAGTATCACAGGGATAGTAAGCGCCTGGGCAGCAGTTCTCTGTTATTTGAACTGTATTGATTTTTCAACATCCTACACATTAATGCAAAGCATGACCTATTTGGGTCTGGGTTCCCACTGCAATGAAATACTACAGCAGCATTTAGCAGGCACAATGTATGTCTAGTCATGGAGTACAGAAACACTGACCTTCCTACGACAAGACCTGCGAGTTACAATGAGCACACTGAACTTATAACAAAGCACTGCCATGTGTTGTGCCTCTTGAAGAGGCCCTGTTCCGCAGACATGCCTGTTTAAATGGTAGGTGAGAATGCAGATCTTTGCATTAGAAACACTGAGTCGCAGGAGGGAGAATGATGCCAGAGCTTGCACAGACTGAAAAAATAATCTCCTAGTAAACTTTGGAGAAGACTGATCCTCCAAAGATAAATACAAATTCTTTCCAAACAATGTGTAACAAACCACTTGCTATCACCCTGAGTGATTTACACGAACAAATCCACTGTTTCCACTCAGCGTGAACCTGGTATATCTGTACAGGAACCTCCACACCATTCACCTTTGCTGATACATGTGTCATTGGTTTAAGGTCACTGAAACCCAAAGTTTCAGTTTCATGTTCAGTTAAAAGATGGTGTCCTGAACCTAACTGTGATGAAGTCTGATGCCTTCTGCCCCATGGCTTCCATTTGGCTGTGGCAGAAAAGTCCAGTGCTGCATGGTAAGAGACTGTCCTCCTCAATGCAATATGCAGAAATAGTGGGGGGTTATAATTTAAAAAATACCTGAAGTTTATGATTAACCACAATGAAATAGTTTTGGCTTTTGTTTGGTTTGGGGTTTTTTTTCTCCTATGGAAAAGATACTAACTGCTGTTCAAGAGTCCAAGCTTTTCTGTCCAAATTTAGGTACAAACACTAGAAACCTGTTGTTTAAAGCACAAGCAGTCTCAACAGACCCAAGCTGAAAAAAGCACAGTCTGACATTTGTGTCCTTGCACAAATGTCAGTCCCTTTTCTGAAGTGGAATTCTAGATTTAAACATCAGTCTCAATGAAAACAGGCACTTCCTTTTCTGCTCTTCTTCCCCTCACTTTAGTTAATGCAAAGGTTTCTGCAACATTGGCTTAAAAATACCAGATTGATTGTTCCTGCTGTGAGTCACAAGTTTCTAATGCTGTTTTCCCAAACAGCAAGTTAAGATTTTGAGTAAGAGCAGGTCTTTCCAGACTTCTATGCAAAACAGGTGTTTGAGACCTGATGCTTTATTTCTAGAGCATGAGCTCAGCAAATTCAAGAATCCAATTTTGACATGACTAGGAGCCTCATGATTTGGCTGAGAGAGGATCCAAGGAGGCAGACATTACTGGATATGATCTTCCAAAACAGATTGAAAAAGTTGAGGGTTTCGGTTTTCTATGCAAGAACTATTATCTTAAAACATTCAACCTGTTGTCCTTTTCAGCAAAGAGTCCTTGTTAGAAAAAAAACCCTCTTTTTCCTTAGAAACTGTCAAAATGCAATTCCTGCTTTTCATATTGTTCGAGAGCAAAACCAGGTATAATTCTGTCTTCAAATTGTCATTGGCAAGAAGCCACTGTAAATCATAGCCGGATTAAAAAAATACTGGTAAGCTTTAGCCGCAGTTTGAGCTCTTTTCCTCCACTCTGTCAAAATATAAATCCTCTGGGAAGCCAGTAGAGATTTCTGTGTTCTGAACAACTCTGCTTTTTACCAGAGCACCTTCAGTGACAGTACCTGGACCGTTAGCTTGGTCTGCTGTGTGTCGGGTGCCTCAGACCACAGTGCCAGCTAGGAGAGAGGCAGATGCCTCTTCTTGTGTCATTGCGTGAATGATTTTCCTCCTGAGCCCAGAGGCACTCGTCAGACGTTTTCCATTGGGATTGTCTGTCCTTGTCCATATTTGTCCCTTGTGCTAGAAAAAGTCCATCATGTTATCACTGCTCTTGCCTGAACCTGTCCTCTCCTTCGGCACTCAGTAATTAAAAGACCCTATTGTACCTCTTAGTACAACCAAGAATCACGCTCTTCTGCTGTTTTCTTCTTTGCCCTGAGATTATAGAGGCTTTCCAAAGGCACATCTCCCACCTAAGACAGTTAAATGTTCTTATCATCCAAAGGAGAAATGACCTGTGATTTTTTTGACTATGGTATTGAACATGCGTTTGTTACATTTATGACATTCCTACATGCTTCGGATGTTTAATGGGTTATTCCTATGGTTCTTAACCCCTCAATTTTTTTTGTTCTTTATTTCAGTGGTGATGTTAGCATGATGGACACCCCACAAAGCATAGGCAAGTCTGCTTGGTCAGCTACTACAGGCTGAGTTTAGGAGAAACTTGTAATTTAATTTCCAATATATGCCATAATTTATTTTCCTATGCTGGATTTATCTTTGTAATGACTATCAGTTAATGTGCAGTGAAATAAGTGGGGTTTTCTGTCTGTAGCTTATCTGTGGTTTACCCCATGTGGGAATTAACAGTGTGCAAGACAGCTTCTTCCTTAAATTGTCAGCCCAAAGTGTGTTTTGGTGTGTGGCTAGCCATGCTTAAAACTCTTCCTTGGATTTTGCTGCACAACAGCAGAGTCAGCAGACACACAGTGTTCACATCTCTGAGGCATTTTTAGTCTCACCGACGATCCATTTGTTTCCTTTCAGCTCTGCCACTGATTCATCTGCTTCCTCAAATAGTGAGCACTATCTTTGTTCTGTTGTGATGAGTTACAAAAGAATCAGCAACAGCACTTTAGGACCAAGAAATATGAATCACATCATATGCTTGGATGTGCTTAGATTTCAGCTGTAAGACTCTGTCCAACTGCAAATTATCATTATTTTTGAAAGGCCTCTTAGTCTTTGCAGAGTACAAAGCCACACACCATGATTCTGTGTTGTTATTTTTTTAGCCATGGATGTTTCTTGCAAATACTGAGTCCAGCATTTCTCAACATAACATAGATCAGTGCCAATACATTAAAAAACCTAGCCAAATACTTCTGAGGAGAAGATCAAACAATGTCTATAGCAGTGGAAATGAAGTGATCATGGTGGATAAAAAAAGACATTCCTGTTCTTAGGTCTCAGGCACTGCATTAGTAACAAAGCAAATCAATACTTCAAAATGGCCTTAGCTTGCATGTTCAACCCTAATTTTAGCATGGTATATATACAAGTATATATAGGGTGTTTCTGTGTATTTCAAAAATTATTCATACAGTGTCTTACAGTATCTATTTGTGTGTACGTAGTTCATACATGGAGGAATTGACTTGGGATTCCAAGCACATACTGACAGGTTTCCTTTCTTGCTTAGGCTGGATGTGATGAACACCAGCACTCTGCCAGCTGAGCTCTGCTGAATGCGTGGGAGGACTCCTCTCTTCTACGGGCTGAATGCTTCATAGAAGCCAGGTGCGAGAATCATCCTTGCGTACTGAATTGCTGCAACTCAGAATCTGGTATTACAGACATCTGAAGAGCTCTTTTCAGATAGCATTTTAAGACTGGCTCTGTGCAATAACGAATTAATGAGGTCTCAGTCTCTGCAAGATTTGTGCTAATGAAGCCTCCAGGCAAGAGGCAGATCCTGCCACATGCCCTTCCAGCCTGGGAAAGTTCACAACAAGGATTAGCTTCCCTGCATAACAAGTAACTCCCCACATGACAGCAAAGACTTTAGTAAAACCTGCCAGCAAGAATGTCTTGTCCAGCCATTAAAGCAGGAGACCTGTAGTTCCAGATTTAGTTGTTAACCTGTTGCGTGGTTGTGGGCAGACTACATAACTCTGCCTAAGTTCCTCATAGGTAGGATGTGGTCAAGTAGTCAGGCACTTCACTGGGATGATGCAAGAGAGTTGTTTGTGCTTAACTCTTTTTACTACAGGCTGCCTAAGAACTTTCCAAATAGCTGTAAGCTGTTGGAAAGGTGCTTGGATAAGCTGAAGCAGAGCTGCTCCCAAGGTATTCTTCCAGCTGATGGTTCAGCTGGTCTGAGGTCCAAAACAAAGTAAGTTAGTGTGCTTCGATTCCTGAACATATACAACAAACCAGCATTTTCTTGGTTGTGAGTGACAGTGTGACAGAATGTGACAGCTTGACAGTGATGCCCTCAGTATTCAAGCACATGGTATCCCCCAGGGCTCAACTCAAATAGCTGATGTACTACGAGCCATTTGCCGCACCCGTGCTAGTGCTCCAAAACACACTACCTGAGGTATTTTAAAGATACATCTTTCATTCTGCTGTGGTGGAAGTGCTCACGTATTAGAAATGTTTTTCATAAAAAAATTCCTGGCAGAAGCAGGGCCTTAGAGTGTCTTCCAGGGTTTTGGAAAAACATCATGACTGGTTGTGACAGTGAGGAATGTGTTGTGAGAAAACAAGGCAGCTCAAGAGAAGAGCTAAAAAAAAGACGCCGAAGTTGGAAGAACTCTTTTTCTCTGTGCCTGAATTTTAGACACATTATCACTCAAATGTCAGTGCCTGAATAATTAAGGTGTTGTAATGAGATGTAATTGCAGAGCTGCAAGGACAGTAAACATAACTGCACTATTATCAGGACAAGCTGAGCTTCCAATGGTGCAACAGGTCAAACAGCTATAATCATACCACTGTACCTGGGATAGGATAAGTGAAGGGGCCACATGCAGGCTGCACATGAACACACTGTACCTGGGCTCCAAAACTATAATAAGAACAAAGCTGAAGGTTTATAGATCCCAGGCACAAAACAGCATGATGAAACTTACAGAACTTTGAAAATAGGATGAAATATAAGCTCAGTACTCAAGTGGGCAATGTCACATTCGTTAACTACACAGCTGGGATTGTTAGTGAAATAAAAATAAGATGCTATTTAAGAATAGGAAATCCAAGATTTCATGTCTGGTCAATAATCTACTGCAAAAACACAGACTGAGGAGCAAATGAGTAGGGAGCAGCCCTGCAGAAATAATCTGGAGGTTGCATACTCCTTCAAAAAAAGCAAACTACATACTGAGAGGTTCAAATATAAATAGAGGCTATAAAATACATGAAGTAATTCTTCCACTTTTCTCAGCACTGGCAAAGCTCAGCAGGCCTGGCTTGGGGCACCATGCTCCAGAGAGATAAAACACACACATCAGGCTACAGAGGAGAGAAATGTGTATGATCCAAGCTCTCAAAAAACACAAGAAGATTGGAGAAATACAGGGCGCTGGCTCTAGTGAAGAGAAACCTGACAGAAATA
The DNA here is from genome assembly GCA_009867235.2 of Psittacus erithacus. NCBI lineage: Eukaryota > Metazoa > Chordata > Aves > Psittaciformes > Psittacidae > Psittacus > Psittacus erithacus. The sequence continues at coordinate 32,470 of WYDI02027855.1, forward strand.
TGAGAGCAGTCTTCAAAAATAAAGATATGGCAGATTAAGAAGACATTCCACTGCAGCAGAAATAGACTTTAGTTAGACATTAGGAAAAACTTTCTAAAAATAAGGCTAGTGCTGCATTAAGCAAGATTGCCTGGGGATTATGAATCTTTTTAAAAAGAGATCAGATAAAACTTAGTCAGGAATGACGGAGATAAAATTCATCCATCTGTGGGGAGTGGGATGGTACAGATGACTTCTTGAGATCCCTTTTCATCTATATATTCCATGATCATCCAGAAGATGAGTGTTTTGTTTCAGACTTGCTTGTTTATTCATGCTACTCACTTGCTTCTTCACCTTGGAAATGGAAATCCCTTTATTCAGCCCCAGTCAGCATCAAATTCAGGTTTTTCTTGTACTCTGTAGCAACACAATGTGGCTGTTCAGGTGCAAAGAGATCAAGACAAAGTTTAAAATGGTATTAGTTAAAATAATAACTTTGAAGGGACAATCATACCAGTCAAAATACTTATCATTGGCTTCAAATCAAAGGACTTCATGAGAACAAGTCCTAGGTTGTGAGTCTTGGGCAATTCGTGTGGTCCCTTTGACACTTCAAAGAGACCATGCTGTTCAGATGAAACATGCAGGTTCACTGGGACAGGCAACACGGAGTCAGGAACAAATCCACTTAGATCCATTCTGCAAAGCAGCTATTCCCTCTTTGATGTACTGCAGGGGAAACAGGAGTCATGTCACCATTCCACCATGCCGCTGGTGCCCATTGACACTTGCATACATCTTCACATCACCAAGACCATGGACTGACTTGGAGTCTCTAAAACAAAGGAGGTGGCACGTGGATTTAAAGTTGGCCCACACTGCTCTCACTGGGTAACTGAGCCCTTCTGCCTGACAAGCCTGAGACAAGCTCAGCAATTTAGGCCTTCTCCTGCTCCTACAGTTGACTTTGGTGTTTTATTTCTCTCAGTGCTCCTATGGTGGTAGAATCAAAGCTTTGAACAGCTAAGCTTCCTGCCTAAGTCCTGGGAGATCCAGGCACCATTTGGCTGTGTTTCAGTCTCCATGCAATTTTGGTTATTACTGAGAGAGTTTTAGCTTGTCTTCAAATTATTTCAACTCCATTTCAGTGATCCTTGTTGCGACATGCCACTTGGCTCCTGAGCAAGTGCCTTATAAAATGGATAAAGTGCTTCTATCTATTATGATTAACACTATTTTGCTAAATATGAAGGGCTGTTTTGGCTGCCCTCCCCCCAGGTTGCTACAGTAACACACATCTGTAAGGAGTCATTCTTCTAATTGTGTCAATTAGGCTTATATAAGAGTATTTCAACTACCCAAACGTTGTGAAAAGCGCAGTTGGAGGTGGCTGAAGATGAACCTCATGCTCCAAACCCTAACAAAATTATATTAAACTTCCTTCTGGTGTAGCTGTGTTAGTCATAGCGAGCAGGAAGCAATGCAGTGGCTCTCTGAGCTGGGCTGGGCAGGATTGCTTGCTTCTCTGATAGAATGAAGCACAACAGACAGCTTCTGAAATGCATCCCTAGAACAAAGGCCTCAAAAAGTGAGCTTGCATTTTGCTTGCAATACATTATTTTATGATCAAGCAAAGGAAATGACAATGCAAACCAAGTACATAATGATGCCAGATTAATGATTAATACTTTACACCTAAATGGTACCAGATCAATGGCTAATGCTTTACAGCTATATATTGCTTTTCAAATAAAGCAAATCTGTGAAATACATATAGACATACAAGTCACAACAGTGAAAGTGCAGCAAATGCCTGACTGACACCTTTGACTGAAGCAATCTGAAAGCTGCAGGGCCATACGGAAGCTTTGCAGACAACAGCAGTGCCTTGCTCATGCAAGAACACTATGCTACTTCCCATGCAATAAAATTAAATGAAGTTTGTACTAACTAGCTGCTTATTTTATTAGTTCTATCCTCCAATGCTGGTTTTGAAACCTGGATCATTATGCGTGAATACCAAACACTTTCTGAACACCTGGTCTACCAAAGACCTCTGTCATTAAAATATTAGCAGAAGACACCAACTTGCTGTTACATGACATTACACCACCACACTTGCCATGTTCTGCCAGTGCTGTGACTCATCACAGAAACATAGAATATAGTCAGAGTTGGAAAGGACCTTAAGATCATCTAGTTCCAACCCCCCTGCCGTGGGCAGGGACACCTAACACTAAACCATGTCACCCAAGGCTCTATCCAACCTGGCCTTGAACACCACCAGGGATGGAGCATTCACAACTTCCCTGGACAACCCATTCCAGTGCCTCACCAC